>JAABKK020002318.1:0-22082 GCA_011634745.2 Catotricha subobsoleta
TATTTTAATAATATGAATAACTTTGTCTTACATCACTTTCCAATTAAAAATATATTTTAGATATGAGATTTAAAAAATATACTAACTTACGTTACCGTTTAGTATGGAATGGCCCATATATAATATTTATATATAATTTTATAATTATTGAATAAATAAATATAGGCCCTGAGAGGTCGAATTAATGGCGAAAAAATAATATTAATTGTTTTTATACTTCGACAACTATCTAAGCAATACAACACTTTTATATACTTAATTATAATTTCAAATTAAAAAAGAAAAAAAAAGAAAGAACAAATAATTTTAACAGTGTAACTAATGACAAAATCTAGAAGCAGCCATTCCTTTATAAAAAAAATATATATATATAAAGAAAAAACAACATAAAGAAGAAATATATCCGTGAATAGTAGGTATAGCTTTACAATAAAATAATATTTTCGATGTACAAAACGTGTACATAGAGAGTATGCAAGTAGCCATATTATTTTACAATAAATTTCTCACATCCGCATACAATCATAAATTTCTCCAGAACCAATATTCTTGTACAATTTTACATTTTACTGTAATGCTATAAAATAAATTTCAAGATACTACATAGGTACTTAACTTATATATATATAAATATAAAAAAAAAAAAAAGAAGAAGAAGAAAGAGAATCTCCCATTTATACATTTGGTGCATATGGTTTAACATTATATGTATTGAAAAACTTAGGGTGCACACTCTGCTAGAAATTGAAAACTTGCAGAAAGAATGAAAAAGAAAAAAAAAATTATTACCAATACAAAGTTAGTGTTTGGCAATATGACTTACACAATGTTATGTAACAAATAAGTATGAAAATATATTTATTGAAAACTTTTATTTTTAAACGTTTGTATGCGTTTTTCTGTGACGTAGTTCATTTGGTGAAATGCACGATAATGTTACCAAATTTCAGTTCGTTATTACGGTGTAGACCTCTTTCATAATAATATACTATTACCATTTAGCTATTATGCGGTAAGTATCACTAACTGCAACATGTATTGCGTGATAACTGGTATGTTAAGTGCTCAGGATTCTATACCTTTATTATCCACTTTCAAAATGTGTATACTTAAAATATTGCATTCTTATTACGTAACATATATGTGCCACAGGACAAAAAGGGGAACAGAAATAAAATTGAATTGGTTATGCTGTGGCAATTATCGGTTTTTAATTATTGCAAAAGACAATGATTATTATTGGTTTATATATGATTAGCGTTGGTACCATTTTTCTAGAACTATCCTAGTCAGGAAAGGATTGATTTCAATCAATTTATCACAACAATTCTTGATTAGAATAGCCCATATAAATACAAGCATCAAAGCTTTTTCTGTTGCCTAATCTGTTGCTTATTTGCAAAACTTTGTCAACATATCTTTATTCTTTATACTTATTGAAAACCTATATAATATATTTTTTTGTTTTATATTAAAATTATTATATTTTTCAAACTTTTTGATTCAGGTTTTTCTGGTTGTTTTAAGCCAAATTTCTATCCTACCGCACACTTTTAGCTAACTATTAGAACATTTTTTTTTCTTTAAGTTATTTAACTTATTAGCCACCGGTATTTTCACATACTTCACATATTAATAAATAAATAGAAAAAAAAAATGATTTTTGTATTTGACAACATGTTGTGGGCACCTCTGGAACAACCACAACATTATAATAAAATTAGCATTGTATAAATTATGGATATTTTCGTTATATGTGTAACTTGTCTTTGTGTAAATATATATACCTTAAGTCGAACTGTCATTAAGGAACACCATACAATAAACAGTACAAATTATACTATGCTTAGGTATAAAATCGGCATGGTATGCATATTTCTTAAATTAACCTTCTATTATTTATAGCTATCATATTTACTATTATTATATGTACTAACATATTATTATGGGAGAAATGGGAAATGGAGGTATGATTATCATGTACAGGTAATATGATGATTGCATTGCATATGGAACAAGTAATAATTTTGTAATTGATTGATTTAATATTTGATTACCATAATTATATCGAAAAATTGTTATGAGCTCATAATATGAATGAATTGTAGTTTCTAAAAATTATATTTCCAATGAATTGAAAGATTGGCATGTGTATAATGTCAGGGAAAATATGCGTTTTACGATTGTAATCAAATTATATATCAATTTAATATGTAAATAGAATATAATTTAACTTGTGTATTTGTATAACATTACTCTAGACGTGACGCGCACCTAATAATTTATGGGACATATCGCATTTTTCAATAGAAAATTCTTGCGAATAGTCTCCAAAGGTATGTTCAATTTAAATTTTAAAATACAGTTGACATAAATTATATCAGCATTTCTAGAAAATAAATTATATTAATGTAATTTGAAACATGTTTTTTTCTGGTGTACGGAAAAGTTCGTCATATCATATCGCAAAACCATCAATACGCATAAATTTATCGTGCGTTATGTAAATTATTGTGACAATAATTTTATGTTAAAAGATATTTTATGCATAAGTATATGATTTGACACAGCGAGGAAAAAAGTAGTCGCGCATATATTTTTATGACAATTTTATATTTAGTTATAGCTGAACGCATTTATGGTTATTTCCGATATTTTATTAGACGATCGGCAATTTTAAACGCGACGTTTTAACTATATACAGTCACAAAAAGACAGAGAACTCACCAAACCACACTATTTTTATTTATTTTTTTTTTTTTTTTATGTAAGAAACTTGTTTTTTCTTGTCGATTTTGAATTAATAAAATTTAAAAATTAATTTATTTAAAATTTAAAATGATTGAATTCCATCAGTTAATTTACATTTTTTATTGTTACTATAGTTGTTTTGTGTAGAAGACCGGCAGTGGCGCAATGTTCGTTTTTATAATAAATTCACATTTATATAGATATTTATAATTAAAAAATTAAAAATTTACTGAATTTAGTTTTTGAAGGTTTGAAGATTGACTGCATTATGTAAGAATATTGGAAAACAAAAGTATAATTTAATTGCTTACAAATGTTTAAACATTGCCGTTGAAGTTTCATTGTGGAAATGTGTCACCATCGGCTGAAGCCAAACTAAACTGTGTTTATGAAATCATTCATATTATGATAAATAAATAATGCGTTTTAGAGTCAAAATAATCTGTTTTACTTTTCACTGTTCCCATACATGCAATTAATTAATTAATTTTAATGAAGTCACAAAAAACATATTAAAGAAAATCTCATTTTTCTATAGGAAAAGGTATTCATGTAAAAAATACAAGAATAAAATATAAGATTTTTTCTATTAGTAATCCTAAATCTGAATAATGGGTTCTTGGAACTCTACTCTACCTCTGTGTTTCTCTGCTCATAACTTACGTTATACGCTAATACAATGACGTAATTTCCAGATAATTAAATCCATCACAAATAATATTAGAGCACGAATTATTAATTGAATGACGTAATCAAATAAATAATTTACATCCCATTCAAAATTAATAATTGTTGATATTTTTGGTGCGATTATTACATGGAAAATCCTATTTTTAGACACAAGTATAAACGTACATTATTGTTATTTTTATTAAAGTTTTATTTTTAGCTATTTTTTTTATTTATTTATTTATTTTTAATTTACTGGCGGTTAAAAAGTTAAAAAAAACAAATATATTTTTTTTTTTGCTTTGAATATTTATATTTCTTAATAAGCGAGTATTTATTTATCTTTCAAGTGTAGAAAATGAGAATGCCACACTTCATAAACAAGTTTTCAATTCAATTATATTTATAACAATTTTTTTTTTTACTCCACTTGCAACAGTTTTTTTTTTCTTTCTGTTTTTTGTTTTTTGTTTTACATTTATAATTAAATTGTAATGCATTTCTTTTATATTTTTACTGGGGGATTCGCTTTTCTCTTTATATTTATCGTAATTTCTTAGTTGTCAGAAAAGTATAAAAGGTAAAAATAAGAAATATTGGTAATATATATAAATATAAATATAAATTTAAATATGTAATATGTAAGTAATGAATTATTTGAATAATTATTTGAATTAAATATAATTTATAGAAAATAATTGAGTTAAAATATGGCAACAACTAATATGAAAATTGATTAGATCGTGAATTGAAATTCCATTGATAATATGTTTTAAAATGTAGTCAGACATCAGACTTGAGTAAGATACTTCTTTCAAAATCCTTTAGATACTTTTTATTTTAAGGATTGTAAGGAAATGTAAGGTAGTTCAAATAATAAAATCGGACGTGTACCTTTAAATTTGATGTACTCCACCTTTCTCCATTCTCCCTCTTGTATGTTTTTTGAAACAAAATCCAAAGTATCTGAATTCAAATACTTTTTTACATAAGTTACTTTTGTTTTTGTTTAAAAAAGTATAGACGAGAAGAAATCGGGAAAGATGGGTTACATTAAATTAAAAGGCGCAGATCAACAGAGTATTTTAGTACAGAGGAACTATATTTTTATCTTCTCATTTGTTCTTACAATGTAAAAAAAATAGAATGTATCTTAATATTTTTGAAAAAAGTATCTTTCACCAAGTCTGAATGTAGTTAAATGTATTTTAAGCGAACATATAGACTAAATAACCTTAACTCATATTGGTTTTATATGCATGGAACTGTATCTTAAATTTGATACCATTTGTCTGTTTATTTAGGACTCTAGAAAAATAAATTAGCTTTTATAAAGTAAAGTTTCCAAATTATATGTAGTTACCATTTTGAAAATTTGATGAATTCAAACACCAAAGTAAATGCCTGAGCACTAAGTCTAATAAACCCTTCCCTGTTCTTATTTCAATTTTGAATATATTGATTCCAGTTACAGGTAAACTACTCACACATCATAAGTATTTGGTGTAAAAAAAAATAATAAATCTCTTGTAAATATATAAATTTATTTATACATATTTTAACGTATATTAATATTCTAAAAAAAAATATGGCATATGTTTAGTTAAGTATGTATTAAATCTATCAATATGTTATTCGAATTATATAAAATAATTCGCGTCATTAAATATTTTAAAACGAAGAAACTGAGGATGAAACCATACAGGTACATCACGAACATATCCGCTTTGATGTACAATTCAATATTATATATTTTTACATATTGTAAGAGAAAATCTTTCTTAACCTCAAATTGTCACAATAATAATGATTATCTGTGGCAAACAACATTGATGACAAAATAATATTAAAATAAGCATAAAACCACATCTTTTGATATTCTGTTAATTATGGTGTTTCTTTTATATGCTATGAAACATGATGACTTGTTGACTTACTTCTTTTATGGTTGCACAATAAAAGCGACACTGCTACAGTTTAGTTCTTTTTATCTTATTTTTTTTTTCACTTGTATCAATGAACGTATATATTTATGATGGATTCAATGGCATAGCTAATAAATTTTATTACCTACTAAAATATGTTTAAGTAGTTCAACTTAAATAAATATGAAGACGAGAGAAAAAAAAAACAGAAGAATACTTAAAAATTTGATCTTAATGTTAAATGATTATTTTCTATTTTTATTTAAAAAATGATTGTCTTGTGGATTGCCTTGAAGGAATCACCGAAAATTTGTTTGATTGAATCAATTATTAATAATAAAAAAAGTTTTTCTTGAGCTTCGGCAATATAAAATTGACATTAATTTCTGTGGACAGTAAAGCCTTCTATCGATAACCCAATGAGTTAAATAAATTTGCCCCAATTGAAAAATCTTTGTCGGTCGAATTCAAATTAAATCACAATAAATTTATTCTTGAAAAATTATTACTTTTGGATCGGTCTTCATGTGGTTACATAAACAGGTGTGATTTTATTTCTTAGCCCTGCATACCAACAAATATATGTCCTGGGGACACTTAGAATCTTTTGGTAGAGTATTATAATCATTTGGAATTATGTTAAATATATTTTCAAAAAAAATGAAGAAGTGATGAACTAAGAGGCTACGTATTTTGGAGTTATTTGGAATCTTTTGGTATTCATTTCAATGATTCCAAATAAATTCGAGTCAGAAGCCACGGTTTGGCCTGTGTCCTACCTCTCGTATAATTCAAAACTTATGGCCAGCAATTTGATTAGATTTGTTTCATTTCTTCCATTTACTTTTATTTGATATAAAGATTTATGTACATTTTGTATATTATATAGATAAGCATGCATAAATGACCTGACCACATTATTTATCTATCAACTGCCTGATTTTGCTATTTAGTTAACATTAAAATTGCACATAAAATAAAATGTCTGTATGTACATGGAGGCATGGGTAGGAGGCATATAATAGATGTGATGTAGTTTCGAGTGATATTTTTTCGCTATTTTATTCTTTCCTTTTTTATGTTTTGTCACACTGAATATCGTGAAAAATGGATTTTCATTAAACCGATCGCTGTGCATCGTCGCTATTATAATAGTTGAGTGCATTTATATAGGCCGTTAAAAAACAATTTTCCCATTGTTTCATAGATTTTGTTGTTGTTGTTGTTATGTTCGGTTAGTGGTATCGCTGTGTGTTGCTGCTGTTGTTGTTGCTGGTCATTCGTTGTGTTCAACCAACACTGCTAACAGAATATTTGACGTTGATATTTTTATTATGCGTTGAAACACTGAAATTTTATAGTTTTTTTTTTTTTATTTTTTAAATATATTTATTTTATTTTTTTTCGGCTTTTTTGTGCCTCTGTGTGGTTAAACTGCTTTATTCGGAAGTAAATTGCTACTAATTAAATTTATTGAATTGTATAGAAATAGATAAAAAAAAGTATGGACAGAGAATTGAAATTAAAAATTTATAGAAAAGTGGTGTTCAGTAGTTTAACATTTTGTAAAGTAGGTAGATTTTCATGTTGTTTTAAAATAAATACTTAATAATAAATTTATTAAAATGTTCTGAATCATTTAATTTTTTTTTTCATTATCTTTTAATGGATATCAATCTCATACTGCTGTTTGCTTTCCATATGAACCAACTGTTGCGTAAAGCATGTAACATTTGTAACGAATTGATTAAGAAATAATTTAATTAACATTTTCGACTGGACCTGTTGTATGACCGAGGAATGCATCAAAGATTTATCCAAAAATATTCATAAAACATTCATCGAATTATTCCTTAATGAATTATTTAGTCTAGCGCGTGTGCTATTGCATGCTCAAAATATTGACATATCATATGGGCTCTGTATAATTATGCTTTGCGTTTTATGCATTCGTGAACAATTAATCATGAATTAATTTATTCTGTTGTTGATGTTGTTGATTAATCGTTTAGATAATTTTGATTTAATTAAAGTAACGATTCAATCAATGATCACTAAAAACTATATGCCTTTATCTTTCTATTCAAATAAAAAATGTCTTCATTTTTTTTTTTTTTTTTTTTTATTCTCTATATAATATTGACTAATGGCCTCTATTAAAGTCACAACCAATGAAGTAATCTCATCATACCAAGCCCTAAGAAAGCAACAAAAATGTTAAAAAAAAGACCATTAACCATCCTATACAAGCACATAAATACAAGCTGGTAATATTCATGCATGTCGCTACAAATACATATATCACAAATACACATATAACCATGTATAGAATATTATTAGGTTGATATATTAATGTCTATCTATACTTAGGATATTTAATCCCATAAAGCATCAAAAACGAAACCATCCACCATTTTGCAAAATTCTATATACACCATATATTTTAACACACAACCGAAATGAAGATTCAAAACTAACTCTCAAAAGCAGCAGGGTGCATTTTCATTAAGAATGAAAAATGATAAATAATCAATCATTCATCCCTCTTTTTCATGTGATTTTTTTTTTTTTTTTAAGATTTATTTATTTTATAATATAACTAAATATAATCTATAGGAGTGTATATTTATGTTGTTATTATAATAGGATTGTGACGTTGTACGGATGAAAGATATATATTATATTATATATATATATATGCGAAATGGCTGCGTGCGTATCTCTAAATGCCCAGAAAAGGTCCCTCCTATATTCTGTCCATTTAAATAGAAAAATATAACATTGAAATAGGATAGAGATGATGGCTTATCGTAATTCGTAGCCTTCCAAATTTTTGTGTCAGTGTAGAAGTGTAGGTTTTTGTTTTGGTTGCTTGTGTATTGTGTTGCCTTTGACTATACTGTTACTACTATGCCGAAGAATTATATATTTTTTCAAAAGGTTATATTTTTTTTTTAATCCTTTTTGGACTTGATGTCATCAATCATACAAAATTTTTATTTCTCTTCTTTTCATATCACAATTTTTCCTCGGCGAGCAGCAGCTATTTTTTTTTTTCTTTTTTCTTTTTGTAATGTTATTTTTGACGAGGGTTGGTTTTATATGAACATTGTATTGGGGCGAACTAGATTATTGGGTGGATTTGAATTTTGAATAGAGCCAATGAATTTTAAAAGTACTGTATTTTGTATAGACAAAGTTTATAAGCGATAGCAAGTTTATATTGTCAGAAGTGAATTTTTAACGATCAATTTTTATCTTATTTTTTGAATAATTTTTTTATTGATTTTTTTTTTTTTTGTAATTGGATCATTTTTTTAATTTGATGCATATATGTATAAAATATTTAGTTTTGCTTCTAAATCAACTAAAATTTGATGGTCCGAATGTGTTATAACATAATTAATTAACTCTTTAGATGTGCCGAAAACCTAAATTCCATGTTGCACAATGAATTTTTTAAACTTTTTTTTTTATGCATAAACCAACCAAAAAACATGCTTTCTGGTCGTGATATTTGTATTTCGATTTATGTATATAAACAAAAATGGCCATTTATTGTCAAAAATATATTTAAATACATTTTAACCGATTTAAATGAAAAGAGCCAGTTAACTTGTAGAAAAATAACATTTGAATTCACTTGAATTAAGATAACATCTTAAAATTCTTAAATTGACAAAAGAATAAAATGAAAAAAAAAAAAAAAATCTGCTCTCCTTTATGCATATATAATTATAAAATTACAGAACGCACTTCATCACCCACCAAAATACCATAAACTCAAGTTGCCTTGTCATTTATATGTTGGAACCAATAAATTTATGGCTTCTGCACCATTAAATGCCCAAATCCATATAAATTTACTATATTTGTTGCGCATGCATATTATACATATCATTATTGTTTATATATATTACAAAATGAGAGGAATAACAACAAAAAAAAAAAATAAGCAGCAAATTCCCTATAAATTAAAAACGAAGGCAATGACAAAAATAAAAGTATATTTTACAAGAACTAACTGGTAACCAGTGTTAAAGGAGCCTATCTTTAATTTCTTATTTTTGTAAGTGGCTCCTTAACTTTTTAGAACAATTTTTCATTATATCGGTTTAGATAAATAATTTTCTGGATTTAAAGTATTCCAGGTTTTTTCTATAAGCACCGCGATTCTATAAATCAACCAGATACAATTTAATCATAACAATTAACACATTAACATCCATTAAAGATTTTTAACACAAGATATCGTCCGCTATATTTAAGCAATTTATTATTTTCTTCATTAGTAATCGCGTTTAACCAATTTAGCGAGTCACATTTATTTTGATCATCAAATACATTTATCACTTTGGCAGTAAGGAGTAATAATAATATGACATTTGAATAGAACGAAAAGTAGGTAGTGTTGCTTCTGATTGTAGTTTTTCATATTGTTTCAATACATTATTGAAATCATTCTATAAAAGAAACCTATCACCATTTTATTTCCAAAATAAAAATAAATTATTGATACATATTTGCAACAAAAAAAAAAGCTTATCTTATTAATAAATTAGTAGACACAATTGGTTGAATTTTATTACTATGGTATTTTCAAAATATTATTTAATTATTTTTTTTACTTTTTTAAACAATACCTGTTTTCATTTGAAATTTGATCTGTCATAAAAAACCAAAAAAAATAAATAAATAAATTAAATACATGCATTTCAACTCCAGTGGCTTGTTTTTTTTTTCCTTAAATCTTTAATTATAAAGAAAGCAAAATAAAAAGAAAAAAAAACTCATTTTTTTTTTGTGTTCTGTTTACTGATCGTAATGAAACCAGTTTTTAAATTTCAGTATATAGTTATTGAATTGATTGCAGTGAATCTGTGAACTTGCAAAATTAATTAATGCGATCATCAATTCGTTATATTCGTTGTTATTGGAATGTTCTGTGAATTTTGTAGACTCTGCGGAACCCACTTGACTATCATAAAATTTTATTGTACTTTAAGAATAATTTCTAATAAAACATACGAGTCAGTAGATTTTTTTTTTTTTTTTTGAATAGTTATTGTTGTATTTATTGTTATTTATAATAAATAGTCAATTTATTAAAACTTTTTATAATATGTAATATGTTATTGACTGTCGTTATGTCCTTTCTAACAATATACCAATAAATATATCTTGCGTACCATGAACAACATAAATTTCCAAGATTCTGTGAATACCCAATACTGTCTTTGTAGAAATATTTACTTATATTTATAAATATTATTTAGCTTCTATTCGTTTTACTTTTATTTTTTTTATTTATTTTGTGCTGAATGAAACAAAAACAAGAAAAAGGAAAAAAAAAATAATCATGAAGGTATAAGAAGATATTGTTCATCGATTGTTTTGTTCATGAAAATGTGAACATATTTTAATCTAAATCAAAAAAAAAAAATATACACAATATCAACAAAAACATAGAGTGCAAACCAATACCCAATGGTTTTAAGAAAAATATTTCCTCTAAAGAAGCCATTGATGAAGCTTGCTCGCTTTTTAGCTAACCTTAGAAATTATCTTTATGGTAGTCAATTTTTTCTTCCACAATAACAATACTTTTATCCTGTTGATCATTGAAAATAACAAAAAAAAAACAGTCCACGAAGATATTTTGATCGCGTCCCGCGCATGCGGTGCTGTATTGGAATAGTTAAAATGTGGATATTTACAATTTATTTATGAATGTTACTCCATTCAAATACATCACAGCAGAAGCAGAACAAAGAAACTTTATAGAGTATTTGATAAATGGGATTAGTAGGGAACCTCATGATTGTTTTTTTTTTTTTTTTGGTTTTGTTTTGCACATTTTATTCAAATGCCAATAATCCAAAATTATGTTAAACGTTTTTGATAAATTGACTCTATGTGTGCCCATAATAATATTATTTCGATATATATTGAATTATTATGCATATTGAAACCAAAAAAAAAAGGAAATATAAAATAATTTTGTCGTGAGCAATGTCATGTCATCGCTGAGGTCTATAGCTAATAAATAACTTAAAATAATGTCTTTTTATATTTGCGATAGGAAACTTATGTGAATGTATCTAAAAAAAAAAAAAAATGAAAAAAAAACAGGTATTTAATATTATATTATATAAGACTTTCGTTTATGTAATTATATTTGCTTAATTTTAAAAATAGATAAATATATATATGTGGCCTGTGGGGTCATTTAAAAGGTTTCAGTTTTATGTTTAATCAATAAATTTTCGTGTTTGCTAATAAAAATTGATTCTATTTAGAAAATGCTGGTAACTATTGGATTTTAAATGTTTTGCATCCATAAATTGTTAATAAAATGTTCAATATTATACTTTTTGTGATTCGTTATTTTATTGATTGCTTTTGATTTTATGCGAAATAATTAATAAAATGTTGTTTGAATGCAATTACTAGTACATCCGAACAATATTATTATTACAAATATGCTGCCATTATGATTTGTTTTAAGACGATATAAATTACTTTATGGGCCACTCGCATTTATACAGTTAATTTAGCCAGCGGTAATAAAGAAAGTGATGAAAAATATGATATCATATTTCATAAATACAACATAATTATAAGACCATAAAGACCCGAAAGCTATGCATTGATTGCATAAATAATACACTACACAAATTAAATCATAAGCAAAAAGAAAAAGAAAACTATTAATAAACATTGAACGAATTTATAAACGTGGAAAATAGCCAGAATACAGCATCAAGTAAGTACTTATAGGTAGTTGCGATGTACTCTATAACATAAAATTAAAATGTCATACTCATAATAATAATTTTTAATAATAATAATTTTTAATAAATAAAGATATTCAAAGAGTTGGGGGCACGGTATTGAATGAGGATGGTCTGGGTGTGGATATGATTTTAAAATTTATTATGTATAAGGGACGTTCAATTTTGTGATGCTAAAATAAATAGAATTTGATAAAAATGAATTCAAGAGATTTACATTCTTACAACATGAAGGATTTTATTTGTGATTTTTTTGTTATTCAAACTGTGCAAGAACAAATATTGAAGCAAATACTTATTTACTTTTTGGGGGCTTGCAATGTTTCAATAATTTTCCAGAAGGAATGAACAAAATCTCAACTCCGGCGAAGAATTCTTAAATTAAACGTTCAGAAATTTTCTTCTATCGCTGGCTCTACGAGAAAATGACTCTTATTGCAAAATCCAAAAACAAAGAGCTCTTATTAAAAAATCAAAAGAAAAAATCGCTTTTATTCAAATTTATATGAAAAGTTCAGTGCATTTTCTAGTAAGAGCGATTATTTTTTTAATAAGAGCTCTTTGTTTTTGGACTTTGCAATAAGTCTTCTGTTTTTGGATTTTGAAATAACTGTCATTTTCTCGTGGAGCCAGCGCTATATTACTAAATAAAATTTAATTCTAATAAACACAAACATTTTGTGATCAAAAAATATCGATATACGAATTTATTTTTTTATTTTTAGTTATTTTTTCACTTATGGGGGCAGAATACCAATTGCTATAGAAACAAGCTGTCAATGGATTGGTTCACTACTTCATTATTGTTAACGGTAAACTACTAAATCAATTAAAAGAACAAAAATTATGAAACCAGTTTTCTACATTTTTTTTTAACTTCTCAAAAATGTATCAATAAATCAAATTTATTTCTAAGAGCTTCTAGCTTTCAGTATATATTATATCTAAGAATCGAATAATAAAAAGCTTACGACTCACATTAAGATTCTGTGCACTAAATTTTTTTTATCTCAAGGAATTGACTATTATGTAAGTACTTTTATTATATAAAAACTTAGTTTTTTAATTAAACTCAAGGAATTTCATTTACTAAATTCTGATTTGTATTTACGTAAAAATAATAGATAAAATCGTATACCATTTACAAATTTGTGATTGATGAAATATGTAATATGATGACTGCCCGACGGACAGTACTTACGAGCTGACACTGGAGCACACAATTATTTTATTCATACATTAAATATATGCATAAAGCATTGTTGAAATTTGATAGTTTCAGCTCTTTTGTCACTCACCTCAATTCGCATTAATTTTTTTTATATTGAACGACTCTCATGTATATTTACCAATATTAATAGAACAATAAATAAGCAATATCAATTTCATATCGCCAACTAGCAATTTACTAATAATACATATTACCTAAAGGCAAGATTATTTTGAATATACCAGTAGAAGTACATTTACTATTTTCATATAGAACGCGTAGATAATATTCAGTTTGTTTTCTATTATTTTGTTATTTTGATTTTTGGTATGTTGAACAATATTCATTGACTTTTCAAAGAAAAAGAAGATAGAAGAATAAGATACGAATATGAAATATTATAAATAATTGTAGGTATAATAAAATAAATAAAATAATAAATTTCATTGCGAATAGAACAAGAACAAATAATGCTCGTTTCACAAAAACAAACAAAGACAATAATTGAAGAAAATCGTTTTTTTTTTATTTGCTTTTTAAATAATTCGAAAATAAAAAATAAATATCTTTGAACTATGACACCAATGTTTACGTTTGAAATGATAATATATTTAATTTATTACCTTATTTTATATCGTTTGACAACTTTTGCACAAATACACTCTATCGATTTCAATAAAAAAAAAAAAAAAATAATTATGAATTCGTGCGTTATTCAAATGGGACTGATGGGAGAATTGATTTCTTGATGATATCTCTAAACTTTATTTATTGCTATTTGCATTAATCGTTAATGAAGACGTAATCTAATAGATGGTGCCACTACATCATTTTAATCGAACGGTAATTAGTGATATTGAGTTAATTTTTTTTCTTGAATTCTCAAGAGTTCTTTTAATATTAGCCAAGCAATTACAAAAAAAGCAAATCTAAGCTCTACTCAACTAAAAGCATTTACTTTACAGAAAATCTTGCGTATAATCTCTACTTAAAATCTATTTATCAGACGCCCGTCACTTCGTCATACCATACATTTCATTTTCAATATTTATAGCAAACATAAAAGCAAAAAACCGAAAAAAAAAAACTAACAATTCAAATTTAAATTAAATTATCAAAATGAAATGTTTTTCTTTTGTTTTTTGTTTTTTTTTTTGTTTTTCTATGTTCAATGTTTCATGTATTACTAACAATTAAACATAAACATCAGTCGTGTTTGCATTCAAATGAGCATCAGCAGAGCTACGGCAAATAAAATTTTATAATTTAATGTTGAATGTATTGTATATACAACCCATTGAAACAGGTGTATGTAGTTAGTTATAATGTTTATAAAATATTGTATCTATCTCTACACAAAAATCTATCTTTTTATAATATAAAACACCTACAATGTGGAAAAAAAACTTCGGGAATGAGGATGTGCGCGTTAAGTAATATTTTTCAATATGAAATTGAATATTGTGTGTGTCTGTAAATAAATTTCTATTAGTCTTTCGTATATATAATTTATTTTAATTTTTCATTTTTGTGTATACAGAATACAGACTAGTTTCTATGATAATTATAAAATATAATATATTTTATATTAATATTTCAATTGTAAATTTTTTTTTTGGTTTAAATCATATAAATGTTTTATTTATTTGATCATATACCGATTCTGATATTAAAATGCTCTAATTATAATAATATATAATTTGGTTTTTAGAGTTGAAATAGTGTATAACTGTAGCTAAATACTATGAATTTATAAATTAATATTAACAGACAGGATATAAATGTTTGTCAAAAATTTTCTTTTATATATAAATACATAATATCATGGATACAATAAATGGTGTATAATATGGTTTAAATTTCTAATATGTATATATAATAAATATTATACGTGTAGACTATTTGTATTTGACAGCTTCAAAATATAATATAATTATCAAATAAACATAATATTTATTAAAAACACGTACCTACCAAATATAATTAGATTCATATGTAGGATATTTAGATTGGTGGCAATGTATATGGCGCACAGCATAGGTACTACTGGTACGGTATTATACACACGCATTCTATTTTATCCACGTTTTGCAATTAAACCATCATATTTTGTATAAGATAGGTATTTTTTTTTATTTTCTATATGTAGAAAATCTGGCATATAAAACAAAATATGATGGCCTATATTTAATTATTTTAGAGAATTATTTATAATAAATATATAATAATTATTAAATTAGATATGTTACCACCACTGCCAGTAATCACACACAGAGAATGAAATGTATTTGATTTTTTTTGTTTTTTTTTCCTTTTTTTCTGTATAACATGAAGGCATATTCAATTTGAATGTTTATAAAATGTACAAAATAAATTTATATTAATTGGTTGATGGAATTTTTCGTGTGGTTTATATATTTAATGTTGCATAGTTTTATAATAATTTCGGTATCAAAAAAAAAAAAAAATAGAAAAAATGTTTAGCAAATGGTGTGTGAGACGGCAGACGATATTTATATCACATTAAACATTAACCTACCGACTCTGTTCAATATTGTGAACACATCAATGAATTTTGAAAATGTTTTTTCCATTGATATTTTTTTTAAGAATGTTGGAATATTCACACATTTTATAATAATTGTTATTACATAAAGATGTGATTCAATATAATAGGAAAATTGCGTCTGTTTCAATATAGAAATAGTAGACAGAAATTTATTTATCAGTATTTTTATATCGAAAAAAAAATCAAACAAATATGAAGAACATTTTTTTTGTCTGGTTTTTGTAGAAAATAATGTCAATCGGAAATATTGGTCTCAATAATGGTAATTTTGTGTAAATTTTATAGGTTTCTAGTAGACTTCTTGAAATAAAGTGATATTTTATTTTGCAATTTTAGAAATATTAACTGCAAATATTTAATGTAAATGCTTTCGACACAAATATGATATTATGTACCAATATAAAATATAATTTTAAGAATTTGTATCGTAAATTAATTCAAACATTCATTCAGTTAGAGAAAATACAATCATAGACATTCCAGATTACTGAAATTATGAATATAAAATCAGGTTGATTAGTTTATCAATCCTGAAATTTTGTGTAATAAAGACTATAGTATATCATTATCAACTACAAATATGAAATTCAAACACCTTTGCTTAACTCGTCAGTCATAAAGGAAATAAAAAAAAAAAAAAAACTTTTCGTTTTTCGCTACGATACAACATTGACTGACCAAATTAAAACACATGCAAAGAAAAGAAGAAAAGACTTAAAACCGGATAATGGATTCCATATTTTGCACCAGTTATTACAATGTTGCTAAACTTATATGTGCTTATGCGAAAATGAAATGCATTGCAGTGCATATGTCAACTAACAAAGTAATAAATTTATGAGAGAAACAAAAAAAAAGTTAAAATGAGTAATGTAAAAACCATAATATCATGTCAAAGTATCATATAATAATGTACTTACGTATATATATAGAGTTAGAAAGCTGTGCAATGTTTGTCATATATAATACTTACTTATATTTATTACCACAAAATTTCATTTTATTTATATATAGATTATATTGTTAACACGTTACATTTAAAAAAAAAGAAGGAAAAACCGTCATAAAGTTATGGTTTTGAATAGTCAGTAGCGATTGTTCATTGTCATAGGCTGTCATATCAAAAATATAGATGTACGTACATGGAGAAAAAGAGTTCCATGCCTTTGCGCGAATTGCATGGAAAAATTCGAACAAAAGGGAGAACATTAAAAAAAAAAAATTGCAATTTCTGTCTTTCAGTAAAAAGTTGCATACATATTACATAATATTAAGATAATAATATTGACAGCCAGTGAGCATTTAACGCTTTAGTTAGAAAATAAATATGTCTGTTAGCATTGTGGTGATTGAACATCCGATTGGTTTTTGTGTGGAAGACAAAAATCCGAACATTTTAATAAAATTCTTTTTTTTTTAATAGATCGTTGGGTTATCAGTATAAATATACATGTGAATATAGTTTGTTGGCGTCATAGCGAGTGGACAGTCCTCATATTAACCTTACTACTCTCTATCCCATTTTTTTTTCTCATTTTATATCCAGGAAACTAGCAGACATTAAATTGAAACAAAAAAGATCTAATGTCACACTTCTTGAATATTATACTATCTGGTGTTCTAATCACACACAGTTCTTTTCATCATTACAAAAAAAAAACGCATAAAATTAACACTCAAAATAACCGCAAACATATTTAGAAGTAACGAAAAATCGATTGCATTGTCTATATTTGAAATTGAGATTAAAATTCTTACTTTGTTTTTTTTTGATAAATTATCCATCTAACAGTTAATCGGTGTAGTGCCAACAGTGGTATAAAAATAAAAAGAAAATAATATTGAGTTCTTTCTTATGGTAACCGGTAACATTTACACACAATTTATAATAAAGAATATTTTGGGGACTAGACTTGGTGAAATTTAAAAACACACAAAACATTCAATAGGAAAAAGAATATCAACAGGTGGTCCGGATGGTTATAAAGAAAACGTGTCTAATGCGACCCACACCAAAAAAAAAAAAACGAGAAAAAAAAATCGGTTGTTCTGTCGTTTTTAATAAAGAAAACGTATTTTTATAACAACACCACAACATATTTGTTAATTTAAAAATAATTTTTTATATTTATTTTCTTTCTGTGTGCGTGCTTTTTTTTTTATTCATCTTCTGTAAAACTCGCCATCATCATGTGTTTACATCACTCAAATTCCTTTCAATTTCTTCTCCGCTATACACTATTTTACTGACTTTGTACAATAAATTATAATAATAATAATAACACATAAAACCGACACATTTAAGCCATTAAAAAAATGTAAGTATATTCTCTGTGTGTTATAATATAAATTGAGAAGACATTTTATATCAAGCTGACAGCTATAAATCATTCAATCTTCAAAATAAATATCGTTCATTTTAACCCAGAGTAATTTTAATGTGATACTGATGAAGTTCGGTTGTAAAACATTAAATACGGAATTATTGCTATAGTGGCAAACTGGCAACTATAGTCGTCTTCTATGTTTATATAGCAATAAAACTGAACAAATATATTTCAGTGACGTCCGAATCGATGCTTTACTTAAATTCGTGCAAATTATCAATTTAATAATACAAAAAAATATGTAAATAAGAAAAAGAAAGAAAAAAATGCTTAAGGTCAGTGTTTATAATAACACCTATTAGACAAATTTCATTGAGCTTTGTTTGTCATCATCCAGAACCAGACAAATAACTGACTTCTAGACTATAAAAAAAAAAAACAATATACCTAAAGAATCTCAATGTGACATTGTTTAATTGCTGGTTACTCCAAATTCTCATGCACAATTCATACTAGACTCTCAGACCAATCTCAGACATCACAATACAAAATTAAACTGTTCACGATACACTATATGGTTATTTTGTTGCTTATTTTATATTATTTTTTTTCTTTTAACTTTCAGCATTTCACATTCATGCATGATTTTATGTTTATAATATAAATTTTATGACTTGTTTTAAAGTATGCGGATGGATGGATAGTACTGAAAATATATCGTAGTTTTTTGGACCACTAATGTGAAACAACAAAACACATTGAAGATGTACGGGCAGGCAATAAATAATAAATACTTTATATTATATATATAAACGTTTGATAATATGATGTCATTTTATGAAGCGTAACATTCTGTTGCTCTTTCTTTTTTCTTTTTTTTTTTTACTTTTTGCGATGTTAGTTTGTGTGTGCCCAAATTAGCGAGGTTAAATTAGATATTTATTGATTTATGAGACAGTTTTGAGGATTTATTGAAAATTGTTTACATTTTATCAATTTTTTTTTTTTTTTTGTTCGTAAATGCGTGCTCTTTTTTAATAACTATATAGTTTTTGTGGTTGGTCTGTGTGTAGGCGAAACATATTAAATCATTTTTTATTATTTAACTTTCGATACAAAGTATTTGAAAGATATTCACGGAAATATTGTTTTATTTTTTTTTGGTTTCTTGTCTTTTCAGATGTGTTAAACGAATGAATGATATTTTTCTTCTTCTTTAATTCTGTTTTTATTTTGAAGAGATTTAAAATTTGCATTTATTTTATTAAATCAGTCACTAAACTTTTGAAATAATTTTTTTTTTTTTATTAATTTAATTTAATTAGTTACCATATAGTTAGTGCTTATATGTAAAATATTTGAATAAGTTATTCATAATAAATGATAAGATATGTAGTACCCGAGTGAATGCTCGAAAAATGTGTAAACCAGCAAATGGAAATTATGATAAAATATAGATTTGAGCTATTCAGTACTTAATTAGATACTGAAATTATTTTATATTCCTTAAAATATCACAAGAATCTGGGTCAATGGTAGGGAACTTTAAATTACTTATAAAATATTAATTGATTCAAAGTCAAAAACTAATAAAACATTATTAAATACTATTAAATACTATTATATTATATGTAACGCAGAAATTGTGACTTCAGTAAATTAATGGTTTTTTTAGTTATAATTAATGAAAAGAAGAGATGACATTTATATAATATGTATTAATAATTCATATAATACATATTTAATATTTATAACAAAATCCATTTAAAATCTCATTTTAACATTGCTATATTTTTGAGCCTTGATCATTTTCTTGAAATAATTTTAACCAAAAGTTCAGTTTACCAAACATCCCGTAGGGAATTAGACACTTAGATCATTATGAAATTTATTCGGTCTATTATAGCCAGCAAGAAATCTCAAAATACCATTCACACTCAATGAATTTTAATTAGTAAGCATAAATATCGCAGATTATTTTGTCATTGGCTGCTGATTATTGGCATTGAATTTAAAATATTGAAAATTAATTTAAAGCGTTGATGTTAATTAATTATTAATCGCCAATTTTTTTTCTTGTATCTTTTTTTTTGCAGGCTATTTTACTGCATTAAACCTGACATGTCGCTTAGAGGTAAATTTCATATTTTTAAATTTATTTACATGTTTTTGATATGAAAACTGTTGCCATCGTTTCGTAAAATTTGTATCATCAATTTAATGTGAAACAAAACAAAAAAAAAAATTAAATACTTTTTAAACGGTGTTAATCTTTATCAATTTTTCTGATGGCCATTTAAACACTAAACCACCGGGCATTATACTATGAGGTTGTCCTCATCCATCAACAAAAAACTATGCCGTAATTTTTTTTTTCAATTTTTTGTTTTTAAATTTGTTAGCTTGTTTTTGTATTACATACTTCATAGCACAGACGAACTCTGGAAATAGCATAGTAAGTGAAAAAAATGAAACCATACAGCCCATCAAAATAAAAATTCACATTATATATGATGGGGCTTGTGTTTTCAAATAACAGCACATTATAATGTTCAACGTAGAGGTACTAACGAAAAACCATCAAAAAAAAAACAAAAAACAATGGGAAACAACAACAAGAAAAAAGTGACACGATAATTGTAAATTATTTATTGCTTGAGTTTTTCATTTTGCCATTTCTTTTTTTGTGTTATCCATTTTTGTACAATAATATTCATTCTCATAAATAGCACAAAAAATGCATTGCACATTTATGTTTTTCGTTTTTTTTTTTTGTTGTTTTCTTCTTTGTTTTTTTGCATCGTCAAATGTCCTAGGTTTTTGAATGATGAGCATAGTTGCGTTTATATGATTCCGGGTAGTAGTTACGGATGGTTACGAATACATCTGAATTATATTGGATTGGACTGCACATTTGACATTGTACATGCAGGCATGTACTTGTGTTGTTGTTTAAGTTTTTTTTTAAAATATATTTTCCAAACAAATATATTTGAATGTCCTTTGGTTTTTTTTTTTTTTTGGTCCAATAAAAACGTACAAAGTCCATCATGGTTATGTTAATGTACATTACAAAGTAGGAAATATAGAGAAATTTGGTGCCATCAGAGTCAAGTGCCCAAAGAAATGAGACATTTTTATTTGGGTGCACACTTCTTCTTTCTTTCTTTTTTTTTTTTTATTGTTTTTTCACTAGATGTGTTTTTCACTGTGACAGAGGAATATGTATGGCCTTGCTGTTGCTGCTGTATTAGGTAAATTGTATATATGTATATATATATATGGTTCCACTTCCATTGCATGTCCAACATCAACAATATATAGCCGAAGCACCAAGAGTCGATTAAACACATGATATGTTTGGTTAGAGTGATTTGTGTGATGGTTGTTGTCGTTGTTTTTTTTTTTTGTTTTTTTACTCGTAAATTCTTTGTGCTTTTTTTGTTGTTGTTGTTGTTGCTGTTGCTGGCTACATATTATGATGATATGCGCGCTGGTGGACAATAAAGATAATGTAGTGTATTGTTGTTTTCTTTGTGGGAATTTGTGGGCACGATGGATAAAAGAAGGATGACGTATGTTGTGAACGAGATAATAAAAACGAGATTTATTTACTTTTAAACTAAAAACATGCACGCATGCATGAGAAAATACATCCATCGTTTATGGTTGATCATTAAATAAATATAAATTTTAATTGAGTAAGTCCTTGGCGCTAACGTCTGGTCTCACATCATTATTTTTTTGAGAATATTTGATGGCGGAATATTGATGGAATTGCAAAGGTTCAATCAAACTTTTTTATTAATCGTCGACTATTTTTGTATCAAGATTAAA
>JAABKK020002329.1:0-28992 GCA_011634745.2 Catotricha subobsoleta
GAATAATAATTGCTTCTAAGAACCTATTTGTACCACAAATCTTTTTTTTGAATAAATTTTAAAACCATTCGATAATGAATGACATTTTAAATGACAATTTCTTAAATAAACTAATTATATTATTCTATTTATTTTACAGATGGAAGACGAAGGAAATCATGGTAATGATGAAACTCGATTATTTATTCTATCATCATTGGCTCAACATCAAAAAAGTCGTGTGTCATGTATTTTATGTGAAGAACCAATGCTAGTCTTTGATAGATATCCACTAGTCGATGGCACATTTTTCTTAAGCCCAAAACAACATGCTAAGGGATGCATAGAGGTAATTTGATATAATAATTATTTTCTATATATAATTTTTGTGTTAATTATTAATAATATTCAGTATTTCTCAAATTCTATAAAAATATTTCTTGTTTATACATACATATATTTCTTCCAACCGCCTATAATGAATATTATATAATTATCACAAAATTTAATTATAAATCTATGAATAAAATTTAAATGCAAAACTTTTGCGTATACCTACGTAAATTTAATTATTAACTGCCATTATTGTTTTCACCATTTTCAATATTCACGTTACCACATTATGTGGTTTACATCCTTTTCAAATAAATATTACTTATGTACGAATATCATATATATTTATAATACTTAGAAAATAATATTGGCATGCATTGTGCACAACAATATATGCGCCATACAAATACAAGTACACTTAGATACCTACGACCAATATTTATAGAATTCGATAAGATAGGTACATACAATTATTGTCGGATATTTACAGGTATGTTTAATGTTTATGGAGAAAAGTTTGAAGAACGTATTATAATAATTCTTTGTCTGGTTTAGTCAGTCAGTCAGTCTGTCTGTCTGAATGCGTCTCCCACCGGTTTCATTTCGAAATTTACAAGAACTTTTCAGATACATATATAATATATACAATCGTTTCAAAATAATATATTGTACACTTATTCTATATAGTTATTGAATACACACACCTTTTACCACAAAACCAGGCATTCACAATAAATTTCATGTTTCACAAATATACTTTTTACTCATCCCTCTTTGTTTGATTAGTATCGTTATATGTATTTTACCTATATCTAGCGCAATGTAATAAAATAAATAAAATACAAAAAAAAAAAAAAAAAGCGAGTCGCATATGATACAATGACCTAGTTTCTTTTTCTTATTCTTTTTGTTTCCATTAATTTATATTACTTTTTAAAACATATCATGTTTTTTTTTTTACAATGTACTTGGCAATGCACTTTATTTATTTTTTTGCAGTTTTTTTTTTTTTGTAAGTACATATACATACATTATTATAGATTATTATTATTATTATTATTATTATTATTAATACTATGTGTGTATTTATTGTCGGTTTGTCGCGACGTCGCATATATATTTATATATATTTTATATGGACAGAAGATACACCAAACTCTAGCATATTTAGCCAATTTATTTTTTTATTCAGGAGGCAAAAAGCAATCAATTTGTGTAGGTTAATTTCTTTTAAGTTTATGAAAATTAATTAATCTTACTTATTGTTGGATATGAAGTTGTTGTGTTGTTTTAAAAGGACGTAATTTTCATAATCAACATATTTGTTATATAGAACAGTATGCCTAGCATGTTACAAGATCTTATGCTTTATATATTATTAAATGGGATACGTGAGTTAACATTTTAAAGTTTTGTTCTTTTTCTTCTATAATATCTTTGGTCATGATCAACAAAATTCAACTTTTATTTTATTCAATTATATGCACGATATAGCTTATTCCAAATGTTTAAATACGCTGAATATGCTTACGAAGAATTACATTATATTCAGAGATGCGTTCAGAAACTAAAATATAGTAAAAATTAATTATAGTTTCTTACTAAACTCGTTCAAATACTAATCGGTTAGTAATTTTTTTTACCAATTTTTCAACACAGCAAAGTCGTTCACAAATCTCAGTAAATTAACTTTGAAGTATTTTATACTGTATTTTATCTTCGGTAATGCTGACTTATGATCTTTATCATGATGTTTGACGAGGATACATTTAGAATTAGACACATAGTTAAACTTTATTAATTATTGAACTTGCTATAGTTATTGAAAAAAAAAAAAGTCTTAAGCGGTGGTTTATTGTGATGTGAGCAAGCTTTAGTAAAATTCAGCTAATTATGTAAAATACAATGATTAATTTTGACTATATTTTAGTTTCTGAGCACGTCCTAGAAGTTAATTAAGAATAGTTAATGTCTGAATGCAATGTAACATATTTTTATGTCAATAATTCAAAAGCAATGAAAAAGATTTTGCTAAATAATAACTTATTTGCCTGTTCTATTCACTATGGAGTTGTTAAAGCTCATTACATAATGTTCAATCTGAAACGTATTATTATAGCAAAATGCATATTTGGTAATTATATTTATCGGTATTAGCTCCCGCCGGCAAAAATTAAATATATACATATTTTTTAATTTAATTTAATTTTGTCTCGAATTTTATCCGTAATATTCATTAAAATATATTTTTATACTAACGTTAATATTCTTAAATAAGAGTAATTTCAATATCAAGGTATTTAATAATTTGAATTCAAAGAACCGTACCATTTAAATACCAAATACATATATAAATGTATATTTATCTGTACTCATAGAAATAGGCAAATGTCTGCGACGAATAGAACGGAGAGATTGCTTTGTTTATGAATTTTCTAAATTTGTAAGCTATAGATATTATTCATTTAAGGAATATTGATGTAGGCAGAACAAAAAGGGTTGAATTTCATTTCTTGCAATGCCTTAAATATAAAATCGACATAACATCATGGATTATGTCGATTTCGTATTTTAGGCATACATTTTATAAAAACCCATGAAACTTTTTAATCATTTATAATATGAAAATTTAGTCAAATTATATGTTACTGATTATTTGATAAAACTTTTGTTGATGTATAGGTATTTCGAAATTATTCAAAACATTTTTTTTTTATTTCTAGGTGAAATACGAAGGGCAGACACAATATTTAACATCTGTCTGCATGGGTTGTCTTGAAGGCGTTTCTCCGGATCGTATTATTCGATGCAGGTAAATATTAATTTATTAAATTCATTTAAACAATATTGGGTAGAATATGGACTATAAAGTTTGTCGTTAATAAAAAGTTAAATATTATCATAGATATTAAGTGCTTTGTGAAAATAAAATTATCCACATAAAGTTTTGGCTATTCACAATTTACAATGAAGTAAATTTTTAAGTTAAAAGAAATTAATCAGAAAAAATATTTCTAATCATTTACAGATTTTGTGCACAAAAATGGAACGGCTCATCTCTAGTCCTTGGTACTATGTACGCTTATGACATATTCGCAGCCATGCCCTGTTGCCCAGATCGTCTTACGGTAAGCATCATTAAAACATTTTTAAAAATAAATTGAAAAAATCATTTTTAGTGCTGTAAATTTCTTTGTCGTCAAAATTAAAATACATTTCTTGTTCTTGAGTATTTTTGATTAACAAAACCAAACGAAATATAGCCAAATAATTAAAGATTATATTTTATTTAAAAATGAACAATTAATTCGAAGTAACTCCAGAAGAAAAGAAATTTATATAATTTATAGTACTGAGAAATTTGGATAATTCGTTTCATCGCTTATTATTTATTCTATATATAAAAATAATAAATGTAATAATATTCTATAAAATAAATAATTTAAAGATTATTTCTCTTATGTCCATCACCATTAATATAAATAAATTCAAACAAAATCGCACATGTTTAATGATTCACAATATAATGATGACCTAAAAAGTTTTTATTTACTTATCATCTTATAGGACATACTTAAATACACATAGACAAGGTCTTGGTTATTACAATTTTATATTTCTGAAACCAAAGATAAATGAATAACAGTTATATCATTATACTTATTTATGAAATGTATTTGTTGTTTACATACAACTCGAGCAGTATAATATATATTCCGCCATGAAATATATAAATTTTTATACAGACAGTTTACTTATTTATAAAAAATATTGTCATATTTTCGCAACTTTGTGATATTCACAAAACATTTATTATGTGCAATGTATGCATCATTTTATAATATTTGTATACAGACCTACATATATATATATATATACGATTTTCGTACCAATGCTTTTGAATTTATATCTGTTTGTCGTTTATTTTTATGACTTTAAAGTTTTAGTTTATTCGTTTTGGTTATACAATACATATATGCATTTATACAATCAAAATATATATATTTTGAATTATGGTTGAAATCGATCTTTTTGTTTCTTTCTGTAACTTATCTCTGGCATTACATTGATATGCAAAGTTATTCATTTGTGAAATTTTTATATTGATAGACAATTTCATTTATTTTGCGCTACCTTACCCCATATTTTTATAATAGAAGTTATCGTATCATTTTAATATATGAGAATATTAACTTTATTCATTAGTTCACTCCTTAATTTAATATTATTATAATTTTTGATTTTCGATTAGACCAAAGATAAAATTTAATTTTTATTTTTCTGTTTCAGTGTAACAATTGCTTTAAGCTATTGCTTTATCCACATCAACGATTGAATTTCTTCAGCGATTACAGTCACGTCGTGTCGTGTGTTCACTGTACAACTCAGGACACCCACTTTGTGAAACCTTTGTCATACTGTTACACAAAACAACCGTTACAGACATTCCAGCAGTGGCCATAACATGAGGCCTCACTGGACTCTCCAAAATCCAGTGCTGCTATTCAACCACAACAACATCAGCAACAACAACAATCCCAACAACCACAACAACATCACTTACAACCACAAAAGCTCTTTCAACAGCAGCAAAACAACGTTGCTACTCCACTATTATCAACCACCAATGATTCATTTGTGAATTCGCTCATACAAGAATTAAAAACCATAAAGCTAAGTAATAATCATAATACTAATAATAATATTATAAACAGTAGCATAGATGGAGTAATGCCAATGTTAGGAGATTCCAGTATTAATAATAAACAAAATAATTCCACATGGACTAAATCATCCTTATGGGAATCACCTCAAAGTCCAACCTATTCCATTAAAACTCAATACCACAGTGCTAGTAGCCATAGCAATAGCAAAGAATCGCTGTGGGCATCAACTCAATCATCTCCAAATAGTACTCATCGTGAACAATTGCAACAACAGACCTCATCCTCATCATCATCATCGTCCCCATCAAATCTATGGGAAAATCCCAGTTCAAAAATGTCTCAAGCATCTTTAATGAGTAAAAAAGATTCATATGGTTCAATTTGGCAGACACCACCACAAACTCAATCGCCCGTAAATAAAATCAATAATTTATGGGAAAATCCAACTTTGTATTCAATGTCAACTAATAATACAAATTCAAACATATTTAATAATAATATGAATAATACTGCCGTTCCAACAAACTCATATCTCAATTATAAAAACGATTATCAAAATACTGGACATAGTCTGATACGTCCACAAGACATTTCTTCCAGTGACGTATGGAACAATATTAACACAAATAATAATAATAATAACAGTACCGTTAATAATGCTCTAGCTATAAATAAAACCAAAGATCCTGTAGGCTCTCTATGGGCAAATCCAACACCATATTATAACAAAACAAATACCATCACTACATCAACACCCATTAAACCACATAACAATATGAATCCAATAAAACCGGCACGCATAAATTTAAATCCTACCAATAACTCAACCCTTAAAAATAATTTACCAACAATATCTTCTTCATCAACACCAGTCACTACTGTAACTGCACCAGCAAGTTCGTCATGTTTGCAATTGTTCTCCGATGAGTTCATCAACTATCTAAATATGATTAACTAAATCTTAATAAATATATATTTTTAAATTAATAATATATATAAATATATATAAAAAGGACAAGAAAAAAAAAAAAATTAAAAAACAATCAAACACACACAAAAATTACGTAAATAGAAAATAAGAATAGTACCCATCTCCGTACTCTTCCCGGTAGAAATAAATAACATTTAGCTAATTTTTATTTATATTTAATTAATTATTTTATAGAGTTTTAGATTATATAATTTATATTATAATATTATTGTTAATTAGTTTTATTATTATTTTTTTAAATCTTTTTTTTTTTTCACTTTTGTTTATTATTATTTTATAGATTTTTCTTTTCTTGAATTAAATTCTATTTAAGTAAATATTATTATCTGCATTTAGTAAAATTACATGCTTTTTTTTATCACATTATTTTAGCGTTTACATTTTTCCTCAATCATTGAGCTAAAACATTAAATATCTTAAAACGAATTAAGAATATTGCATTCATTTTAATTGTTAACATTTTTGATTTAATGTCTAAAACTTGTTTACTTTATGTTTATGCCAAAGAAAAATGTACTCGCTAAATTTATTTTATTAACCATAATCACTTTTATTATTATTATTATTATTATTATATTTTATATAGAAATACAATTTATTATTTTAGACCGAATTAAGAGAATTATAATTTATAATATTATTGAGAAATGATCAAAGCAGAAAAATGATCTTGAGCCGTCAATAATAATAATAACAAAAAAAGAAAGAAAATAAAAGAAAAGAAATATATGCATGATTGTTGCACGATTTTTGCGATTTATATTATCCGATGGAAAGATCATAGTTGAATGAAATTATTATTTTTTGTTTACTATTTTTCTTATTTTTCTTTGTTTTTTTTTTTTTTTTATATTTAGCATAAAATATAATTTTATCATATTTGTTTGAATTGAATTAAAAAAAAAAATAAAAATGTAGATATAATTTTTATTTTGTAGAACTTTAACTGGTTAATTTATTAAATTCGTATTTATTTAATTACAAGTGTGAACAAAAATTTGATAAAATAAACCATTTAACATAAAAACAATCGTAATGATTTTTATAATTGAAATAATTTACAATTTTTCTAACATGTAAATTAAAAGTAAACAATTTGAAAGGTCAAATTTCATAAAAATAAATATAAATAAAAATGAATACCAAAATTGAGAACGATGAAACCAAAGTGTGTGTTGACAAATTTATAAAAATGAATGAAAAAATTAAATGAAATAATTCAAAGAAAACAAAACAAAATGAATAAAGAAAAACTACCGATCCAATAATTTTTCTTAATAGAAGAAAAAATTGCGAAAGATAAAATTAAATTTTATACGTTAAGATTTAAAAATATTGAAGGCAGTTTTTGAACATTATATAGTACTTATTTATACTTTTAAATAACCTAATATATAAAAATATTAAGTGGTTTAGGTATGTTTGTTAAATGTAGGTTATTTATAAATAATATTAATTAATAATCATTCTGGAATTATTAGAATGTAAGGAAAATCGTTTTTTTTTTTTTTTTAATTTTAAACTTTTATTTTTTATTTTGTACGAGAAATTTGTATTTAAATAGAAAATAACAACATTTAAGATGTTTTGCTAATGATAGTCAGTAAGGAGTATATAAAATAATACTCAACTCGTATTTCACGAATTATTATGGAGTGTAATTGTAATTTGTAATTGTAACATAGAGAAAAGAAGTTAAAATTTGCGTTTGATCGCATTAATTATACGTCTTGTTGACTTAGAATTAAGGAATGGTAAAAAAACAAAAAAAAAACTAAATATATATATGAGCAGATAGAGCCAGTAGTAAGTAATC
This sequence comes from Catotricha subobsoleta, assembly GCA_011634745.2. Classification (NCBI taxonomy): domain Eukaryota; kingdom Metazoa; phylum Arthropoda; class Insecta; order Diptera; family Cecidomyiidae; genus Catotricha; species Catotricha subobsoleta. Next base: position 7,787 of record JAABKK020002329.1, read on the forward strand.
TGTTATTAAAAAGGAAATAATCGAAATGAAATATTTATGATATACAAACAAAACAAAACAAAACAAAACAAAACGTTGTCCGAAAACATGCTGTGTCTCCAATAATTGATTTAGAGATGAAAAAAAAAAGTATATTTATAACTATTTACTTAGAATGAATAAGAAAGTATTTAAAATAATTTGTTGGACTAATGATAAAGGCAAATTGTTGCGAAATTACGTTTCCTCAGTTATCGATACCGTGGGCACTTCTTGATACATATGCATATATTTTTTGTAAATTATCAAATATTAATATTTCTTCTCATTTAGACGCAAGTAGTTTTTGAATAAAATCGTAACTTTTTAATAAATACGAATGAAAATAATTCCAATTTATTGTAAATCTATTATTTATTTTTTTTTATTTAAAACATAATTGTTAAATCGATTTTAATTGTTTAACTTTTACGTGTATATCAGACGTGTTACCTTCGTATATACTTAATTATTATATCGAATTTAAATTAATTTTTAAACTATTTCGAAAATACATTGCTTGCAGTAACAAAAAAAAAAAAATATCGTGCACATATTCAAGTTTCATGTTACACCAAATTGTCACGATAATAATATTATGTTTTGTTTTTTATTCTTTCTTTTAATTTCCGCAATAAAATCGAATGAGATTGATCAAACTTTAAATGTCAAATACATAATTAATTAAAGAATGTCTATCTTTTAAATGACTTAATGCTAATCAATGCCAGCATACATGAAGCGACAATACTTTATGAAATGAATAAAATTCTACGGAATAATTACGGAAAATGTAGCTAACTTGTATATTGTTTCGCTTAATCGAAAAACAAAAATATCCTATATTATATGAGTTGAAAGTGAAAACACGAAGATAAATAAGAAAAGAAATTAATTCGCAAAAAAAAAACAAATGAAAAAATGAGAGACATCTATATAGTAGAATTGAAACGAGCGCCACATTTAATTATAGGTGTATGTAAAATGTTATTAATACAATCCAATATAAATTGCGATATTGAATCGTGACTTTACCGTATATAAAGGTAATATACATTATGTCTCTATTGTTAGTTCGACAAAATTATAAAATATATGAAAAGCAACATAAAGTACACCAAAATATTTGTATAGAAAGTAATTAACATTAAATTAAGAAATCGATAGGCGCATCAGGTCTTTTTATAGAATTTAATAATCTATAAGTAATTTGATATAAGTGAATAACAAGAAATATATGAAGTAAAATTCAAGAAGATTATTAATGAACATTTAAATATGGAACGATTGCTATATAAATTGATGTTGTTTTGTAACAGTAAAATGTGTGTTGTTGTTTCTTTTTCCTTGATAAAGTTTAATAATATATTATATGAGATGGAATTTGAATGTATACGAACAAGATATGAATTGGCTACAAAATACAGAGTTTCAACGAAATACGAGAAAAAAAAATATGAATTAAAATCGACGGTTATAAATAATTTGGTCAAATGTGATTAATAAAATTAAGCTCGGAATTTAAAATAGTCTTTTGTTTATATTTGTTTTAAATGCGAATAACGAAATAGTAATAAAAAAAAAAAAGGAAAGAAATTAAAATGTTTTCAGTCCGTATTTCAAAATAAATTTTACTTTTACTGCAAGCTGTAAATATTTCAGAGAGAAAATAATATATAATTTTGTTTTTATATTTGTAAATTAATTTCAGAAAACATCATATATTTCTTTCTTTGCTATTTGAATTGTATAGGATATTAAAACATTTTTTTGTTTGTTTTACATCATACATTTTTAACATTTAGATTAGGTGTAAAATCTCGTAGTTTAGGCCCAACTATGTATTTATAAATATATAGTTAGTTAAAAGTGATACCCGTTTTTTACAATTCATTAATAAATATTAAACATCGCTTTTGTACTTTTTCATTAAAAAAAAAAAAAAATTAAAAAAAAAAAATATTGCAGAAATTTTAAATTTCTATAAAGAAAAATTGATAAAGTGAAAAAATTGTTAATTTCTTCTTTTTTTTATTAAAACATAATAATTGCCTAAATTTAAAGAAATGAAAAGAATTAAGAGAAAAAAAAATGAAATTCGAATAGACTTTAAAATCGTATACAATACTTATTTAAAATTAAAAAGAAAAAAACAAAAAAAAAAAATTAGAAACTAGAATAAACATTAAATTAAAAAAAAGAATTAAAATTAAAAAAAAAATTATAAAATAAGCAGCCCTAAATTGCCGACGAGAATAAAAATATATGAACAATTTTTTATCAATTTTGTTTTTTCTAAATATAAAGCTAAATACTTACAAGAGATCCGAGCATTTTCTAAATTCAAAATTATTTTTAACGAAATTTTTCAAAATTTATGAATGAATCTGGAATGAATGGAAACTAATTATAAGATTATAAAATATAAAATAAATTAGAATACCTATATTATTACTAAGTACGTGGAGTGTTTACGTTAGTTTAATTATGTGTCGTATTTATTAGTAGCTTGTAGCTCAGTAAGTAGATTATTAGTCTTGGCTGGATTCACTCAATCAACCTTAAACCATCTTATTGCAAATCCAGCATATAAAAATCTGTTTTGTTGGAGACTTCATTCAAAATCAATTTGACAAAACATACTTTAAGATCAAATTTGGTTAGATTTGCAAAAAATTAATAATTATAATAATAATATAAAAAAAAAAAAAACTATCGGCGATAACTATTAGTTGATAAAATTTGATTAGTTGTAGTCTTTTCTGTCATTTATTGTAATGTATATTTAAAAAAAAATTCAAATGTACTTTAATAATTCGCAATCAAAAATGGATTGGACAAAAATCCATTTTATTTGAATTTGACACATCTATCAATTAATTTGATTGATTGTCAATAAAAAGTCTTTTGAGCAAGGAATCACTAAATTTTGAACCTTGGATGATCGACTTAAATTTCTAAGACATTATTTTATTTTCATTCAATTTTAATTTTGAATTAATTTCAATTAAATTAAATGACATTAGTTCAAAATTAAAATTGCAATTAATATTTACAACTTTAGTAGTTTAACGATAGATTTAATATGAAAACTATATTATTCAATATTTTATGTGATCCAAAATAACAAAAAAAAAAATAAATAAAATAAAAAAAAATATCTTGCAATTATATACTGTAAGTACCTCTTTGTGACCCCGCCATTTATAAATATTATATTAAAAAGAAATTAATAAATTAAATAAAGAAAAAATAAAGAAAAATAAATAAAAAAATAAAAAATAATAATAATAAAATTAATGAAATAATAAGAACATAAGGGAGGGGTCTCTTGTTTGTTTTTTCTGATAAATTAATCGTATTATAAAATAAATATACATTAAGAGATCACTTCTAATATATTACAATATTTAAATATGGATCCCATAATATAAAATATATATGCAAAATAGTATAAACCTTTATGATGGATATATGTGAGAAACAAACAATTTGTCTATTGGAAGCAACACAAAATAATGTCCTCAAGTTTTTTTTTTTGTTATATTTTATTTACATATTTTCGCTCCAATATTAAAACAAAAGCAATCAAATGTATATCACATTAAAACCAAATCGCAACAGTGCACAAATATTTATATTTATATATTCAATTGGCGTACAATATAATAACTTATATTGAATCACGCATCGGTCAATCAATCAAAATGAATATAAAAGAATTGTAAAACTCTTAAAAGATTCTTATTTTTATAAAAGGTGCTAAGTGATTAGAAAGTGGTATACTGTTAATATCATAGGAGCAACCTTCTCAGATCATCTGATGAAAACACGTACAAATGTGGGGACATTTTTTTGTAGCTTCCATTAAATTATTGTAAATAATAGTTTGTTCATTTATGGATTTATTTTATCTTTTAATTTAATAATAGACTATAAATATTAATAATAATTATAATAAAATATTTAAAAATATTATAAAATAAAATGAAATAAATATCTATATTAATCAATATAATATTTAAAAAAAATATTAAAAAAGTAAAATTAATTAAACAAAAAATAAAACATTTTATTGTAAAATAACAATATTTTGTTCGGTAGACAATTTTAGTTAAATATTTTAAAAGAGCTTCTTTGTTAATTTTCTATAAATAAATAAATTTTATTAAATATAGTTTTATTTTTATTTTTATTTATTATCAAGCATTTATGCTTACAAAATGAATTTGCAAGAAAATTTTTCACACACTGGATCGACAAGGCAAGAATATAATAATATAGAATAACGCACAACTGATTTGTTGTTCTTTTTTTTTTTTCTGTTTTCAATTTATTAATTAAACAAACAAACAAATAATAAAAAGAAAGAAAAGAATAATGAATAATAGAAGAAATTCTTTGCATAAAAATCATATCATCACATTTCCGGTGGCGTTAAGCTCTTTTACATAATTAATTAATTATGTTTTATGCAAACCAATACAATACAACTTTAACAAATGACACAACATATATAATAATATTGATATTGATATTAATAATAGACTAAAGAAAATGAAAAATCACCAACAACATTTGCAACAAAATTAATAAAAGAAATGAAAACATTTTTCGTCGCATTCTACAATAATAAAATAATTAATAGTAAATTTACAGTTCTAAATAATAAAATGTACAAAACCACGAGTGAATTATTTAGAAAATACATACCGTTTTTTCAAAATACCTTTAAAACTACAATGCTATAAATGAAGCAATTATTATTATACTTGTAAGCTAATAAACACAAAACAATGATATGCAATAGATAAGTGTCTTGTCTATGATTGCCCTGACTAACATTAAAACCATGGCATTTAGCTCACTTTAGGTCCATCGCCTTTTCTAAAAAAAAAAAAAAATATATAAAAAAAATAATAAAACTAAATAAAATAGACTTGAAAATGATGTTCAAACAACGTATATTACATTCAAATAAAATATGACATGAAAACTTATTAACATAAAAAATATCGAATCCAGAACAATACTAAAATGAAGAAGAAAAAAGAAGATTATTTTGTTTCACTGTTTAACATTTACGTTTAAACAAACATACATGCACACATTTACAAAAGCTACAAAGATATTGTCTTAAAACAATTTATTCAGAATTGATATGGAGGAACATTTAAATTTATGGATTTAATTATTGGAGGAAATTCTCAAATTTTTCATGTATTTTATAATTGTTTTGTTTATTTGACTATGATTTACCTAAATATTTAAAAAATGATATTAGTTTAGTTATATAATCATTATTAGAACTAACTTTATATCATTTTTTTTGTTGTTTTTATTTGATCTCAAAACTAAAGTTTAACACAAATGATTAAAATACTGAACCATCTTTGAAAACACTATCGTTCCTCATCTCACTTTTGTACAATATTTCCAACATAAGCAAGATGACATCACTCATCACTAATAATAATTAATTACGTAAACAAAATGAAAAGAAGAAATATATACAAATAATCTACCGAAATTTAACTATACAATATTTTATATTTAACATTATTTATATAAAAGGAAACAAAATACAATCCACCTTTATTTAAAATAAATATATATTATACACGAATATATATAAAATTTAGTAGAATATTGTAGAAAAATCGCTTTCATAAAATAAAATACTTATTAAATATAAAATAAATCTATAAAACTCAACAAACACATATAAAAATAAACTAAACTGCGAATAAAATATATTAGAAAACTGTTCCATATTTAGAGAAAATAAAAGTGAAACAAATTATTTGTGACATTTAATTAATTTAAAAAAAAAATTAAAAAAAAATTAAAATAAAATAGTAAACAAATAAATATTTAATACAAAATAGCAATAAATTATAAAAGAAAGAAATTCACAACGTCATGTTGCCAAATGTAATTTAAATTTGAAAATTTTATTAATAAATAAAGATTTAAAAAAAAAAAAATAGACAAATTTTTAACTGCCAAAAAAGAATAATTATACCTCAAAAAGAAAAAAAAAATTAAAATATTTACTTGAATTATTTAACATCCATATCATAATAAACAAAATAAAAGAAAAATAAAATATATTGACTTTTTTTTTAATAAAGAGAAATTTATATTTAATATTTTAATCAAATAAATGTCACAAATATTTTGATTCCTATTGTTTTCCAAACAAAAATTTGCATTTTAATAGAAAGATTTTAATTAAAATAACAATATTAAATATGTAATTTCAGTTTTGCTTTTTCTACCGCAAAATACCTCAATGAACAACAGTTGTACTGCCATTTTAATGATTCAATAACAACATTTTCTGTTCATTTTGCCGAACATATGAAAAAAAAAAAAAAAAAACTATTGATTTTACATAATAAACATTTTCAATGAATAATAAAGAATACAAATCCATAAGTTTTTTTGTTTGATAAATTTTAAACACAATTTATAATACGCAAATATATACATTTGTATTCGAAAAAAATAAGACCACGGAATAGTTTTTCAAATAACAGCAAAATTCAATATAGAGCAAACTTAAAATTGTATTCGAAACTGTCAGCATAAAATTCAACAGACATAGAGTTGCTCACTTCATTATTTCAATGATAAATATTATCTAATTAGCATTTAGAAGAATATCTCATGCTTTCTGGTCGATTTAATGCATTCTAGAATCTAGATTTAAAATGGCTACACTAAAATGCAGACACACTTTTTACAATGTCTTCTGACAAAATAAATATATAAATAAATAAATAATTAAATAAATATATTTAAAACTATAAATAAATATGAAAACTAAACTTTAAAATAAAATTTAAATAATAAACGTCATACTTAATCATAATTATTAATTATAAAAATATTAATTGAATATTAAATTAAATTTAAAATATTAGACTTAATTTATTTAACAATATCTATAATTAATGCGTGTAACTTCTATTTATAACTTAATCGTAATATTAAATTATTGATCATTTAAAAATATATATATTTAAACATTTTTATTATCTTAAAAAATATATAATTAAAAAAAAAATATATTAATTTAATTAATTTTTTCGTTTATTTTTCATTTGTAAACTTACTTAATTTTATATATTTAATGCGGAAAAAAGAAATTACAGAACTAAATAAAATTTTATAAATAAATGTGTAAATGGTTTTTAGTAGTTATAATTTAAACATAAATATATTTAATTAATATTATTATTAAATTTAAATATGCTTCAAGTACAAAAAAAAATAAAATAAAATAAAATAAATAAATAAATGTTCTCTTTAATTATTAATTAATTATATTATTAATATTTTATATTAACATAAAATAAAATCTAAATCTCACAAAATACAAGAAAAATCGATTAATATATTCTAAATAATTATTATTCTTTATTTTCAAGAAATATTATTAACTAAGAAATAATAAAATATCTAATAATAATTTACTTAATAAAAGTGAATAATGTGAAAAATATAATAATGAAAACCGAAAATAAAGAAATCAAATATTTAATAAATCAATGGAAAAAAAAACAAAATACAATTTATTGACAAACAGATGTAAGGTGGTTAATTAAATACTCTCCTAAATTTTATTTAAAAAAAAAAAATAATAGCAAATAATAAAGAAGGAAATGAAAAGAATGGAAAAAAAATGAAAAAACAAAGAAACATCCACTATTATTGTTAGAAATATTTTATATCAATTACCATTATATTACCTATAAGAATAAGTTCTATTAAATATAGCATCGTAATAGCGACGTTTTGAAAAACAAAGTTCAAAGTTTACAAGATTTAATTCTTTTTTATATTGAATGGAATTAATTAATTAACAAACATTGACGAAAAGATTTGACGATTCAAGCGTCTCATACATTAGTTTTTTTTTTCTTTAACCGTCAGAACTATACGATTATATATGAAGTAGTGGTGCCGCAAAGAAGTTGTTGCTAATAATTAACTTAATAGAAGTTTGACGGATGCCGGATCATGTAATGTTTCTTTTGAAATATGGATGGAATAAAAACAGTTCATATGATGATTGCATTGCAATCAATACATACATCTTGATTATCAATTAAATTTGCTATTTGTTACTTCGATCAATCAACGACGCGCCGAAATTAAGTAAGTGCGAGATTGATTGATAAACAACAAAACAACAAATAGTCCATTAATTTTGTAATGAAGACTAAGTGTCGATCCACTACTTATTACATCCATCTTTCACATGAAATATTGCCTGATGTTTTCTATCACACGTATCGCATTAAACAACTTTATTTGACTTTCCTCAAGACGAAATAACGTGGCATCAGATAATTTAATTTTTAAATAGCTTTTTCATTTTATTTTTTGTGCAATTAAATATATATAAATATATCCAACATAATAGTTTCTTGTGGTTTTTGGTTTTATATAAATTAACATAATTTAAAAGCAGTTTACATATATTTAAAGAAAAAAAAAAAAACAAAATACAAAAAAGATAATAATAAATATTAATAATCTTTAGAATAGTGAAAAATCTCATTACAAATTATCTTGACAATTTTTATTCTAATTTCTTTGTATCATTTTATTAAACATTTGGTAATGTAACTAATTAAGTGTAATATCTATTTAAAATAATCAATATTATCATAATATTTCTTTTTTTTTGTAGAATTAATTCTGTCAATTACTAAAACTTTTGAAAATCTTTTTTTTCTTTTAAAAATTCTGAATGTACTTTTTAATTACATTTAAATAACATAATTCTACGAAAATTCAATGTGTACAAAATCAATAATAGATCGCGTTACTTTACAATCACTGATATTAATGTGTACGCGCATGCGCATACTTTATACAGTGTCCGTAGTTATTTTTTGTTTTTCATTTCTTCCCTTTTTTTTTCAATTTGCTTTTTCCATTTATTTGAAATTTGTCCATTGAATGAGAACAAAAATAAAAATAAAAATAATAATATTAATAAAAATGCGCTATAGCTTTGAACAATATGTGAGACGTGAATATCATTTTAGCAATAATTAAATAATTACCTCAAATCCAGTGTTATAACGTATAAAAAAAACAACTAAACAATAAGAATATAAAGAAATATATTATATAAACATAACCACCCACACTAACATACATACAAACACACAAACAACATGAACACAAAAACATAATATATTAATCACTAAGTTAACTCATATTAAATAATAATATCAAATATTCATACTTAGTTTTTAGTAAAACATTTAAAAAAAATATATATAAATATTTGCTTTTCGATTTTATTGCAAAAAAAAACTTGATTTTAGTTATTTTGTCACCCTACAAATTAATTAAAATTTGAAAATTTTTGGTAATCAATCTTAAAGAATAAATATAAAATACATATATATAAACATATATAAAAATAAATAATAATATAATATAATTTATAAGATGTGTTTTTGCGTTTTTACATTTTTACATTTTTACATTTTTACACTAATCATTCTTATAAAATTAAATATAATAATAAATTACTTACAAATATATTGATGTTGTAGAGCGTAATAGTGTGAATAAAATGTATAAATGTGTGTGTAACTGGTATCTGAAGTTACATTGTATACTACAATGGAAATTTTAATTTGCTCTGATCCCAAAATATATAAATAAAAACAAAAAACAAAACAAAAGAACGAAAAAAAAAAAAACGATTATAGTATTTATTTAGGCTACAAAATTAATTTCTAATTAAAATTTAATCAAACACACACAATTAAATGTTTTAACAAAAATAAAATATACAAAAAAAAAAAAAAACCTCAACATTCTAAATCATTGCATTGAACGGAATAAATATATTTCACCGAATCGGCATTTTTAAACTTTATCTATTTAACGGTGGGCTGTTAAATAATAATAATAAAAAAAAAAAAATATTGTAACATACATTTAAGATCAGCAAGAGAAAAAAAAAATTGTTTTCAATTATGTATAAATGAATCACAACAGCGAGGTGTTTTAAAAGGCGATAATGCAGAAAGCGCTTCCGTTGATGATTCAATATATTCTTGAAAGACTAAATGTGTTTTTTCCACGAATTTATATCAATGAAATTTTAAAATTATATATTCTATGTATAATATTCGATAGCATTAATATAATTAACATAACGATATGGTCTAACCGAAAGAGCAATAATATTATTAAAAATGATATGGGAACAATATTATTTGGATCTGATATTAATTGATAATTGTTGAAGTCAGTTTTGACATTATACAAAAGAGCTATTACGTTCTTGTGATTATTTCATTTTGAACATTAATTTTTTTTTTTATTTATTTCTATAGTTGGGCATAATTCATAGTGATAAAACTAATGAATGTCCCTTTAACTGATATAGTTATAACTACTTAAGTGAAACGCTAAGCCAGCAAATCAAAAAAGAAAAAAAAATCTTTAATCTTCAAATCTGTATGTAACGATAAATGTACAGTAGATTTTAAATTTATGAAAGGCTTCTTCAGACAGTTGATTCCTCAACAGTCTGGTTTGAACTTCAATTTGCTATTTTATAAAAATTGCGAACCACCAAAATCACCAATTGAATATTAATTATCAGTCCAAATCTAACATTAAAACAGAAACATTGAAAACCGTTGTGGTAAAAATAAAACTATGAGAAAATAAACAGTTATGAGCTGGTATGAGGACCAAATCGGTGTGTTTATATAATTTAAAAAAATAAATTATTTAGATGTATGTCTATCTATCTCTATGATAAAAAAAATAAAATAAAATTAAAATAAAATTAAAATTAAAATTAAAATAAAGTGAATCACATACACAGAAGATGACAAGCAGACACAAAACACAAACACACTTTTTATCAGATGATAGAATTAAAAAAATGTGTTTAATTAAAAGCAATATGAATTAAAGAAGAAAAAAAAAATTATTCAAACCACAAAATTATAATAAAGAAAATTGTGTTTCATTACAATCGGAAAATTATGAATGTTTAATTCATAGAATTACAATTAAAACAAAAGGAAAAACCCTAATTTTCAATCATTTTAGAGTGAAAATAAATATTAAAAAGATAAAATAACAATCGGTGGAAAATAATTAAATTATACAAGAACAAATATAAAATTATTAAATTGCAAAAATTAAGACTGGATCGGTTAATAAAAAAAAAAAAAACACATTAGTTAAAGTACTCTCTTATCATAAAAAAAAAATGAAAAGAATTAATGTGCAGTGATATTAAAAAAAAAAATAAAAATAAAATAAAACATAATTAAAACAATTTTTTATATTGTTCAATAAAATGTAACCAGAAAACAATTTAGAGTAAAATATTTAATGAAAATTTATTATGTTGTTAGGTATTAGGTATTTAAATTTGTGGCTGCCATCTACGTATTAATGTTATTAACAATAAAAATTAAAATAAATTGGTTCAATATAGCCGCCGTCTCATTGGCTACCAAAAATATTGTGAAAAAATTATATGAAAAAAAAAATAAAAAAAATTTCAATCAATTTGGTTAAACAATTTTCATATGAATTTTATAAATTAATTATTACGTACATTTCCAAAAAAATAAATAAATAATATAATTAAAAGAAAATTACAGTGTTTTTTTCTTAGAACTGATATCGAAATTTTAGTAAAAAAAAAAAAAAAAAATAATAAATAAAGAAAAAATGAATCGATCAAAATTGTTTACATTTCGTTATCGAATTAGAACAAAATAAATTTAATTAACTAAATAAAATTGGCAAGCGAATTGAATTGAGAACACTGATTTGTTTTAGATTGAACAGGGTAATGACCGGCTACGAACGATGCAAAAGTACGGCCATTTTTTACGATAAATAATTATTACAATAAAAAAAAAAAAAAAACCTAATTATATAGCGGTTTATTTTTGTACATAAAAGAATAAAAATATTTTTAAAAAAAATCCTCAAAAAAAAAATTTAAAACTAAAATTAATAAAAAAGATAAGAAAAATGCTTAATGTCACACACAATTTAAAATAATTACTAAAATAAAATAAAATATACTCTTTTCAAATTGGTGTTTTTCAAATTTAAAAATAAAAACAAAACAAAAAGTCTGCACACAATCTAAATATACATACTTATTGTGCACCAATTTTAAATTAACTTAAAAATTAAGATAATAAAAATTTAAAAAAAAAAATTAAAAATTTATAATAATTGGAATGGTATTAAAACAATTAAGACGGAATAAAAAATTATGAAACAAAATTAATAAACAACATTAAAACATCAACCGAAACAACATAATGCATGTAACAGTTCTTTGTATTGCTTTGATTTCTATAATCATCACCATGAATCTTAAATTTATTAAAATTAAATGATTACACAATTAATTATATGAATAATAGAAAAATATTTCACGAAATGCACTGTAGACTAGAAGAGATGGTCAAACACATCATTTTTCATTATAATCATTTGCATAAAGATAATGCTAAATAATAATTGTGAATAAAATTACTGTGTCGCTATTGAAAATTTAATAATATTAAATATAATTCATGAATCCAATAGAATTTGTCATACGTATATTATTTAATGAATGCAATCCACATATACATTATTATATTCTATAAACGAGATTATAAATATTATCAATTAAAACAATTATTGGCCATTCATCTGGTTCTTGTTCATGTCGATTATTTTAAAACGATCTCAGCAGTAGGTAGTATTCAAAATATGTGGTGATAGCTTAAAATATTGGCATGAACGAAATGTTTATTTACATTATGATGGTGGTAATTGGTAACTATATATGAAGGTGTTTGATATTAAATAAATAACATAATATATACTCGTGACAATTCAATAAAATTCAACAAAAACATCAGAATTTTATGATCATGTAAATTATCGAAAATAACAATTTATTACATAAAAAAAAAAAAAAAATACAATATAATAATTAACCACCCCTTGTTGTAGTATTTGTAGTAAGTATTTGTGTATGTGATTTTGCATGCTTTGTGAATCGTGAGAGTATCAAATATATTAAGTATATACATAATATTTTCTAAATAATTAATATATAAACTTGCATTTGCATTATTAATAATAACATTATATTTATACCAACCAGGAAAGAAAAAAAACAACATAAATATTTTGTATTAGATAATAAAGCACGATTTATATTCCTATATAACATAATACATAATATTTATATACCAAACAAACGAAAAAAAAAAACAAATATTGAAAAGAAAAGAAAAACAAATAAAAATGAAAACATTTATCTAAAATTTATGAGAATATATTTCCAATGAAGACACCACCGTATGAAAATGATAACAGAAATAATCAGCCGCCTTTGTTTGTATTCATTCTAATTCGTTAGAATTATATATAATTTTTTTTTTAATTTTGTATACGCGTAATTTTAAACAAAAAAAAAAGTTTGAATTTTACAATGAGCTATTTTCATTAACAAAAAAATTATTATTGTTGAAATTAAAAATTGACAAAATATTTTTGTACTTAATCTTACAACCAATTAATAATTATTGTAGATAGGTGCGGCGCTCTGTATTTTAGAGACATGAATAAATTATTGATTTTTTTTTCTTTACTGAATTGGCTATAAGATTTATAATGAGAATAAAATCAGTTGTAATGAACTAAAAATCTATTAAGATGTGTGAGAGTGTGATAATAAGGAACCCTCGTCTATAACAAAAAAAAAAAAAAAGAAACCTAAAGAAATCGTTTTTTTTTTTTTTTTTATTATTTTTCTATCGGGTTGGCATATTGCTTATTAGTGATAGGGGGTAATCTCATTTTGTTCGCTTCAATAAAACGCAAATATTTACAATTCGTTAATTTTCATGATGATGCCAATTTAATCACATAAATTGTTATATCGTTATAACACGAATGTAGGAAAGGAAGGTAATACGATGGCAAACAATTTTCCGTATATTGATGTTGAATATAATATTAATGTCTATATTTGCAAAGATTTGGTCTTGTATTATGTAATATTATTATTAATATTAGTGAAGAGACGACGTAATTTGTCAAAATATAACAAAAGATTCCATCAAGTTTATTATTCACGTACTTTTCTTTTCTATTTTTTTTTTCTGTTCATTCTCTTCCCTTTGAATCAAATATATCCTATTATGTTGTCGCGATTTTTCGTCCAATCCAAATATATAATTTTCTAATCTTTTGTTAAACAGCGCGTAGCGTATAAAAATTAAAAGAAAGAAGAAAAAAAAAAGGGGAAAAAATGCACATTATTAGCTTTCTTGCTTTCTATTGTTTGTGTACGTCTCACAGCAACAACGTGCACACATATATAAAATCAACAAAGAAATAATGAAAATATATAAGAAAGTTAAGGAACAATATGCCTCAAATGTTAGAAGGTATGTGGTGTGTGGTTGATGGCATAATACAGCGTTTTATTATCAACAAAAAAAAAAAATAATAAAAAAATAATAATTTCTCCATTTCACTGAATTTATATTAGCCTCTCAGCCCTTCAAAATAACAAAAAAAAAAAATTGAAATTAAAACCCTAAAGGCAATTTAAGTATTTAGTTAGTAACATCTCCTGCAGCGTATAAATTGTATTTTGCCCAAATATATTCGAGACTGCATGCATTACATTTATGTTGTTTTATTATAAATAAAACGCAAAAATTAATTTCAATGGTTTTCATGCATTTTCTGATGTTAAGTATGGGCAATAAAATCGTTTTCTTTTTACACCCATTTCTCTATTGTGTAGTTTCGAAAAATAAGACACAAAAAGAAAATAGAAAGCAAGCAAGCAAACAAGAAAGAAATGAATAAATTTGAAAGGGTTACAATACAATATTTTATTTATTGGCATTTATAATTTGGATTCTGTCGCTGCGCTGTTGCGAAAATAACAATAAACAAAAAAAATAAATAAAATGAAAACGTTTATGGATGAATAGGTAATGTAATGATGCAAATATAAATTGATTTTAAATCAATAATCGTATTATTTATTCAAGTACTTTACGATAAATAAGGATAAACATGAAATCATGTATAAAAGAAAATACTTTATTATAATTTGATTGCTAATCATTCAATGCTTCTGGCGAAAATAATTATTGGTCACACCATAACCAAAATTCTTCTAAATCTTATTTTTAGCGAATATAACACAAGCATCGAAAATTTTGAATGCAATTGGCAATGTTTCATTATTCTCAAAAAAAATAAATAAAATTAACTATAAATTTGAAAATATTTCGAATAAATTATATTTAGATCAAATTATTCCATTTTAAAAAAAAAAATGTTTTTAATCTTATTTTGGAATGATTCCCCGAAAACAAGAAATATATTTTGTATGTAGGTAAAAGCAAGAACGACAACTGAGATAAAGGTTTAAAATTATTAAAAAAAAAAAAGCGAAAAAAAATTTGTTAAGTTTTTTCTTCTTCTTTTTGTATAAAAATTGGTAACTCGAGCCTGTGAAACTTTTGACTAAAATTTGTCAAAAATCTTTTTGTAAAAATATTTTCAAAATTAATTTAGAATTTAAAATATTTTTCGTTTGTATTTTTGTTTTTGGTTTGTTAATTTTAATTTAAAATATTTTCGATATTAAAATTAATGAAATGTGTTTTATTTAATTTATTTTTCGGCATTTTTAAAATATGTATTAAAAAAAGTTTTACTTTCTAAATTATTGAATAAAAAAGATTTCTTTTTTTTAATTTGTCGAAACTCGCATCTGTGAAACGTAGTTTTTAGGAAGTTGTAAAAATTCAAAATTTCGTAAATTAAAAATATGAAGAAAAAAAAAGATGAAATCAAGAAAGAAGAAAGGAATTTAAAAAAAAAAAGAATATTTTTGGTATGTTATAAGAAAAAGTAAAATTTAGTATTGGCTTAAGTTGTCGAAAATGTCTGCGAAATTTATCAAAAAAGAATTTTAAAATTAGGCTTTTTTAATATGAATATTATTAATTTTAAAAGTAATTGGCTCTTTCAACTCGTATCTGTGAGGATAGGTGTAAGCGAATAAATATTTAAAAAAAAAACCTTCATTTGAGACGGAAAGAATTTTTTTTAGCATTTATAGAGTAAGATTTTGAATAGATTTTAAGTAAGAATTTAAATAGATTTTATGTAAGAATCCAAAATGAGTTGCGCTCAAAAACCGCAAATGAAAATTATTTGTTGTGTTAATTTTTGTGCTCAAACAAAGTGGCTGATTTATTTTCGATCGATGGTGGATATTGGAAATATATTTCATTGATTCTTTATGTTTATAAAATAGCTTTATGTTTTATGCTTTATGTTTTTGTCGTTTTTTTTTTTTTAAATATTTCTTATTTAATGTTTAAATAAGCATTTTTTTTGTAGCGCATAGAAATGTAGAGAAGAAGCGATTGCTTAACTTAATCATTTAGATTTTGATTTGAAATATTACCTTAATTATTGTCATCATTCTATTCTATTTAAAATATGAAAATTAAATATTATTTTACAACGAAAAAAAATAATCGCTTCCATTAATAAACTGATTACAATGTATAAGATTATGATGGTTTCGTGAAGAGAAAAAATTCTTTATTTCTTTTTCAACTAATTTATTGAATGCAGTTAGATTATTAAAAGTTTGTGTGTACTTGAATTTCATGCACGCTCTTAGAATTGAAACGATTGGTAAACCATGATTGATTAACATGGCTTTATTTGCAACGAATAATTAAGCTAAATATCCGAATAATGACTATTTACTTTAAACGGACATAAATCACATAGTCTTTGGTCAGTAAAGGAGAATGGAATTGAAGGAATATGAAGTGTTCTTTTAAAATTTACTAACTAAATGTTCTCGGCTATTTAACCGTAAATATTAATTTATTATTTTAACTAATGCTTCTTTTATTGAACCCAAAAAAAAAAATATGAAAATATATATACCTACATTAACCCAAAAGTAAAAATCTTTTTAGTATCACTGATAGACATATAACTACTTTCCCTTTCCCTTTCCCTTCTAAAAAATATTCTAAAGTAAAAAAATAAAATTTTACAAATCAGCTTAATATTCCATAACAATGTTTATAAAAAATTAATACAAAAAAAAAAAAATAAAAAAAAAATCATACTTTATTCTATTTATTATTATTATTATTATTATTAAATAACACAAACTAACTCAAATACCTCAAATAAAATATTTAGGAATAATTTTTTTTTTTTTTTATTTAATCAATTTAATGAAAAATATATTTAAAACTAAAAGAAAATGATGAAAATAATAATACAATCTATTAGTCCCATTTAAATTATAAACAAAATAAAAATATGTATTTATTGATAAAAAAAAAAAAATAGTTAAAAAATGATTTTTAAGTTTACACGCTTTTCATAATTAAAAATTAATACAAATAAATTTTTTATTTGATTATGATTATTATTGTGAACGATCAATTCTATGAGATGATGTATAAGAAATGATAGATATATGAATCTAGAATGATTTTTCAAATAATAATCCAAATAATAATTTAAACACTAATCTACAAGAGAAATAAAAATAAAATATAAAAAAAAATATATAATTATAGTTTAATAACAAAAAAAAAAAAGAAGAAAAAGGAAAACAAAAAAGTAAGTAAATAAATAAATAAAATAAATTAATAGCAATCTTAAAAAGAAAACGTATATTGTTGTTTGTTGTGTACAAGAAATTTAATTTAGTCCAATATTATTTGTTTAGAAGCAAAACTAAAATAATTATCGATCGACTTTTATACTTTTTTATTTAGGTTTTTTTGTGAATTTTTTGCACATTAAATAAGAACGAAATGTAAAAGAAATAGTGTAAATTTGCGCACGACGATATTTTTATCTTATTATTATTTTTGTTTTAGTTTTTTTTTTTTGCTTTGTTTATGCATATAAATACGTACTACAAATTTGTTGGATATTTAAAAAAGAATAAATAAATAAATAAACGAAAACTATTTAATGAACAATCGCTTCCTCTTATTCATTGCTATTTTCCCGGCCATTCTCCTACCCCTTCCTCTAAATCCTTTGAGCTCTATGTTTAATTGTATATTAACCTATTATTAGAATTATAAAATGCATTTTCCCCATTTCAAAGTACAAATTAATTGTTTTTTATTAAGAATTTTTATATAAATTAATTAATTAATATATTATTATTATTATCATTATTAATTATTATTATCATTATTAATTATTATTATTAATTATTATTATCTTTATTATCATTAATATTATAAATTTATATATTAATTATTTAAAGTTAGTTTGAAAATTTATAAAATAAAATAATTATATTTTTAATTTAAATTTAATTCTTGTTTTAATAATCAATGACATTCTTTCCGTAAAAAAAAAAAATATTTGAGTAATTTAATGTATTTATACCTAACCTATAGTTAATTAGGTATAATTAAAAAAAAATTGAAGAAAATAAATAAATAAGCAAACGAGTTAATATAATACTATTGTAAAATAACCGATAAAGAAAAAAAAAACACTCAAATTATAGTAAAATAAAATTATAACAAAAACTATGAAATAGTCTCCTCTATTCCTACCAAATGACTTTAATTATTTCTTGTTTTGTATAAACTAAATGTTCATTTAAATAAGACATACGTTAAAATAGTGTGAGTGAGATACATTAACAATGAGTCTATAATTAGCAATGAAATTGATTTTAAGGAATCTTTAGCATCCGAATTAGGATAACCAGTAATTCGTTTGCCATTATTGACAATTAAGAAAAGCTACAGTGTGCGTTTATTTAACAATTTGTCAATTTTCAGACAAGTCTTCCGCGGCATATTTATCTCCATAATATTTCGACAGTTAAAAAGTAAACGATTTTCTTTAAAAAAAATAAATAAATAGAAATGAACTTGAAATGAATTTGACACTCCTTACAAATCATTCAATAAACACTATAGAAAAATTAATATAATATCAGACGATAATAAAATAATATTTAAACTTAGTTCATTTTTGTTATATTATCGCCCATAGTTAACGACATGTATTTAAAATTCAAGTAGAAAATGGAATAATTTACAAATACAAAATATATAAAGAAATACAAAAAGAAAACAAAAAAATAAATATGAAGAAAATATAAAATAATATTGTGAAAATACTTCAAGTACCTAATAAAACTCGCATCTGAAAATTTTGAAAAATTTATGGATTGTTGAAAAAGAGAGAAATAAAAAAATTAACCCAAAAAAAAAAACAAAAGCTTTTATATAAATATTTAAAATGTTTTTATGTAATTCATATTACCTGCTAATTTACATAAATTGCGTTACTCAATAATAATTTTAATTTAAATAAAGAACATGTGAAAATCAAAAAACATTTTTTTTTTATTTTTGGTGCAAAAAAAACTGTTTTAAATTGATTAAATAAATAAATGTCATTTACTCTCGAGAAAAGAAATTTAGCTTTATTTATTTGTCTACCCAAGAGAGAAGGTGCGATTTTCTAATCAATATTATATAAAAAAAAAAACAACAACAATAACAACATAGTAGGAAAGCTAGTAGAGAAAGAGGAATTTATAACCCAATTATAAACAATCACCCTCAATTAAACCTACGAACTACAATTCTTTCTACACTTTCCTCACCCCCCCCTCCAGCTCCAAATCTATAAATAAATTCAAGAATTCCCATTAAATTAAGCCAACACTTTTCTTTCCGCTACCCAAATTGAGTGAAAATTTTGAGAAAATTAAATGGAAATTTATAAATTGTGTATTATTATTATGTTCTCAACACCACACTTCTTCCATAAATAAATTTATAATACAAATATTACAAAATACAAAAAATACAAAAAATAAAATAAAAATATTAATTACATAAAACTATCAAAGCATTAAATATATATTATTGTAGACAAGTACTTAATAAAGAAAAGAATAGCAATGTGAAATAAGAAAATAAAATTACAAATACATTTTTGCATACAATACGAAAAATACTTTAATAAAACTAATTAAAAAAAAAAAAATAAAAACATATTAAAATATTTAGAAATTTATTGTTTAAATAAAAATGAATATAAGTATAAAAACCAGTTTACAAAAAAAATAAAAATATATATATACAGATATATATAATAAGAAAATTGAAATAAAGTACACACAAAGAAGAAAAAAAAAACTATAATTACATAGAAACTTGAGAAAAACAAAAAAAAACAAAAAATAATAATAGAAACATGAATGGCTTGCGGTTTTTCTTTTACTTACAAAAGTTAAAACTGGAGAGACGGCTTTTTTATTATAAATTATAATAAATATAAATTAAAAATAACTAATGGACAAAAAAAAAAAAACTAATATTTAAAAACCCATATTAAAGGTGAAATATATAAATGTATAACTTAACTATATTATTATATAATAATAATCTATCCATATTATAATTATTAACATTATAAAAATATAATTATAAATTAATGATAAATCGCAGACTTTTCAAATAATTAATTATAAATACAAAATTTTTGGTTTAACGAAGCCGAATAAAAATTTAAAAAAAAAACAACAAAGAAATGTGTTTTTTCATTTATTAATTCCCATTTTTGATGTGACTCTGTAGTGTTTTGACTTCTTTTTTCATAAAATTTCTTTATTATACAGATCGGTTATTATACTTAAATAAAAACCGAATGAGCGACAGCGGATGGATGCCAACTATTTGTACTTACAAACAGGATTTCAAAAATAACTTATTTTAAATAAAACACCTTATAGGTGATTTCACCGGAATATTTTGAATATAATTATTTATTTATTCAAAGAGTAAATGTATGCATTTCAAGTGAAATTTCACGCATCATCAGTGAAACACAACAAAAATAAAAAAAAAAAAAAACTGTTTCTTCTTTATAGGTAATAAAATACAAAACCGTAAATGCATTATTATTAGGTAAGTATTCCAAAAAAAAAAAAATTAGAAGGAAAAACATGTTCATCCATCGATTACACAGTGGAACAATTTTGAAAAAGTTTGTTGTGAACCATACTTCATGCATACAGTTTAATAGGTTTTAAAAAATAA
>JAABKK020002340.1:0-19891 GCA_011634745.2 Catotricha subobsoleta
TTTAATTACAAGCAAGTTAATAGAACTTTGAAGTTAAAAAAATAGTGAAAATAACTTAAATTAATGAAATCCAAAATAATCTACCCAAATGCTGTTAATATTTTTGAATTTGTTAGCTGGGACGATGTATATCATCATAGATGTAAGTTCGAACACGCTAAGTAATATATTGGTATTCAATAATAGCAATTCTTACATTAAAAAAAATTAAAAGTATCTAAATTATTATTTTTATCTAGATATACAAAATAAAATTATCTAGATGATAAGATAAGATAAGATAAAATAAAAAAGCATCTAGATATTAAAGGCACATTAAAATGTATAGGTTTCTTGTCTTGGCCTTGGGATCTTTTGAAAATTTGAGATTTTTTTTTTTTTAAAGTCAAAACTCACGTGACCCAAGGGTCCCAAAGTTTTATAACACAAAATTTGACTTTGAAGCCATTTTGCCAAGATGCCAAGATGGCAGGCTAGAACTTCGTAGTACATAAGGGTTTGTAGAGAGGAGTTTCATGATTTCAACGAACTATTGATTAGCTCAATCGGACATAAGATGGCTGACTAACAACTTATAATTATAACCCTCTTACCCTTAAAAAAACTATAATAAAAAAAATGTTCAAAAATACGGCTCTCTTGAGGTGCGCAAGGGTTATAAGTAGTTAGTCAGCCATCTTAAGTCTGATTGGGCTAATCAATAATTTGTTGTCAAAGTCAAATTTTGTGTTATAAAACTTTGGGACCCTGGTGTCACGTGAGTTTTGACTTTTTTCCAAAAAAAAAATCTCCAATTTTTTTTTTCTTAATTGGCCAACTAATTTCATAGTTAAAGTTTGCTCAGGCCAAAACTCGGTTTTCGTTTGCTTGGAACTTATAAATCTTGTATTGATTACAAAATTTGGATTCATAGAAATACAAATTTCATTACCATTAACAAAAAATTAATATAATAATAATAATAATTTTTTATAATACAACTACAATAGTGTACACTTGCCAGGTGGATAATATCGCAAGTAAAACCTTTTTAAATCCATCTTCTTCTTTTTTTTTTTCTATATAAAACTAAGTACATAAAATTCTTTAAGCTTGACTATATTCGAATCCATTTTAAATGATAACGCGATTAATGAAACGATTCTTTAAGCATTTAGGCACTAAACTACAATCGAATACATTTTAATTTTTGTCTATTTCTATATTCCATATAACTAATTGTTTGATCAATAGACAAATTTATAATTTTAAGTAAAATCTTATAAGCTGAATCAGCTGAATTAGCTGATTTTGTCATTAAACGAACTCTCTATATTAAATGCGTACACATGGTGATTTCATTTTTTTACGAAGGTCGAAGGGAACAATAGTAAGTAAACAAATACATATACAAACCACAATCTGTCATTACAGAGCAAGCGTTTAAAAAGAAATAAATTCTAACAACATTTCTTTTCTTATCTATACTATTACATATAATTATAAAGTAAGAGTGTACAATTTTTTGCATTAAATAGCTTTGTCATTTTTTCAGTTGCAATTTAGATATCAAATTTTTAAAATGAATCTCAAATTTAATACATAAATCGATGAACTATAATTTAGGTTGAACTGTGACCGAAATTTTTTCTCTTACTAATATTTATTCAAAGAAATATTTAACTATTATTGTAAATATAATGGGCATCAAATTAACTAAAAATTAAACAAACAGTCGTCAAAACTAACATTTATATGGTTTAAAATGTTATGAGAATAATAAGAATTAAATCAGAATTTTCCATTAGCAAAACGGTTTATTTTATGTATGCGCTATTATGGCTTTTCAATGGGCAGATAATTTACATTCGACAGCATTTACACCACGCGACTTTCAAGTTGAATTATTGGCGGCTGCTGAAGAAAAAAACATTATTGTATGTTTAGGGCATAATTCATCAAAAGAATTTATTGCAATGAAGCTAATTCTTGAAAAAAGTCACGAGCTTCGTCGGCATAAGACAAATAAAAAGATTACACTTTATATATCAAGTGAAACAACAGGTGGTGAATCTACATATAATCTATTATTTCATTTAACCGATTTAAAGGTAGTCAATTTAAATGTGGCTGATAGAAATACTATTGATTGGGATAATTACTTTGAAAAATTTCAAGTTATAATTTTATCGGTGGACATTTGTTTGGATGCTTTAATATGTTCGTACCTGGATTTGTCAACAGTGAATTTAATTATAATTGAAGAGTGTCATAAAAAGTATGGCAATGCCGAAATTGATCAGATATTTCAATATATAAATGATAGTGACCCAAAACCAAAAATATTAGGCTTGGCAGGACCATTACATAGTGCTGGTTGTAAGCCAGGACAACTTGGTTTTCATTTAGATTATTTAGAAAAATCACTGCAATGCAGGGCTGAAACTGCTAGTGACATAGTTACTGTATTAAGGTACTCGTAATTTAATTACTTAATAATAAAAATGATAATATTAAATTGAAAACTTTTATCGAAATTTTTCAGATATTGTACAAGACCCATAGAAATTGTTTTACAGTGTGCACCACCACTTGAATGTGAACTTTCAACATTTTTACGTGATTTAGTCGCAACGAAAAAATCTTTTTTGAATGAGCATCGGTTTGATCCATCAGAAATTTATAGTGACGAATTTTTGGAAGAATTGAAAAATATACCAGATCCGAAAAAAGAACCAATTGATTATCTCGATCAGTATATTGCTGTGTTAAATGAATTTGGACCATGGTCAGCCGATCGAGCTGCTTTAAATTTGCTTATGCAAATAGAAAAGTCTAAAGTAAAAACACCATACGAACGGAATTTTCTACTGTTATGCATGGTATCAACAACATTTGTTGAAATTCGAGCTCACTGTGATTATGTATTTCAAAAACTTCCAAATGAAAAGACACGTATTGAATCATATTCAAGTCCAAAAGTCTTGAGAGCGTTTGAAATATTACGAATATTTAAGCCAGAAAAGAAACCTATTGCAAAAAATTGTGAATCGGAATTTACGAAAAAAATATTAAATGAAATGGATACGTTAAACTTTAACAAATTGACAACATCAATTGAAAATATAGGTGATAACTTTGAAAATGGACCAGATAAATCGGAATCACTTCGAAAAAATTTAAACAAAGTGCTAAATGTTGAAGAACATGTGGATGTAAATTTAGCTACGATTATTAAACCGAATGAAACCATTCAATCACCAATAAAACAGCAACAAAGATTTCGTAGTTTTAGAAATCGAAAGCTACCGTTTCAGCGACCGCCACGACAATATAATAATTCTCATCAAAATGATCCAGAGGCATTGTGTGCCTTATTATTTTGTAATTCCAAATTTATTGCGAAGATTCTATTTACTTTATTTTATGAAATGTCTAAAAATGATTCTGAGCTCGACTATTTACTGGTACAGTTTACAGTTGATCGTTCAGCCGACCCATTAACTGAAACAAAACAAGCAGAAAATGAACATCGCAAACAGGAAGAGGTATTGAAGCGATTTCGAATGCATGGATGTAATTTATTAATTGGAACATCTGTATTAGAAGAGGGCATTGAATTACCCAAATGTAATTTAGTTATAAGATGGGATCCACCTACAACATATCGTAGTTATGTTCAATGCAAAGGACGCGCTCGGGCACAACAAGCTTATCATGTAATTATGGTTACGCCAGCAAATACAATGAAAAATGATTATTTTTGCGACCATTTGTCAATTCAAAGTCATAAGCTTATATGTCCGCCTGGTAGTAAATTTTTAGAAAAATATATTTTAGTCGATGATAAAATGAACGAGAGTGGAATTCATTCAAACGATTCTCTTGAATTTGAATTAGAAAAAGATTTAAAGGAAAATGTGAATAATGCCCAACTTGTTGAAGAGAATGCAGACAGCGCTCAAGATACCAAAAGTGATGATGATGACAGCAATGAAACAGCAGATGCTAATATGAATTCTAAATCCTTAGTTCTTTTTAATCACGAAAGTAATTTTACTGAAAGTAACAAATATGATATTTCGGAATTATTTAATTCGTTTGCGTGTGTTAGTTCAGTTGATGAAAACACTGAGCAAATCGTTAATAATTGTGAAGTCGGGCAGATATTTTGTTCAGATGCTATGAAACGAGACATAGAAGAAATGATTGAACGTCTAGCTCAATATATGCAAATGGAAACGGTAATTTTAGTTGTTAATATTTATGCTAATTTTTGTCATACTATAATTACTAAGTCAAATGATTTATTTTTAGATGCTGATACGAAAATGTAACAATCGTGAACCTTCTGAGCAAGAATTAAATGATGCCGATTTATATACAGCTTGCATAAAACCATATCAGCCAATTAAGTCTACTTTAGAGGAAGGACCATCTGTGAATCTTGCCACAGCTATTTTATTAGTCAATAAATATTGTGCTAAATTACCTAGCGATACTTTCACAAAACTGACTCCTATATGGAGATGCGGAAAAACTTATCGCAATGGCAAAGAATATTTTCAATATACAGTTCGTCTTCCAATCAACTCACCATTAAAACAAGATATTTTGGTAAATTAATTTTATTTGCCAATCAAAATTGTACCTATAAACTATTATTAATATTCATATAACTATGATGTAATAATGATGTTTAGTTTTATAATTAAATGCGAAACGAATTAATTGTTATTCTTAATTTAAAGGGGTTACCAATGCCAACGAGAATATTAGCAAGACGATTGGCAGCATTGATTACTTGTAAAGTACTCCATCAATCTGGTGAATTAGATGATTCATTGCAACCAATTGGAAAAGAAGGATTTCGTGCAGCCGAACCGGATTGGGAGAATTTTGACTTGGAAAAAGCTGATGAAGATATTGTGAATGAAAATCTTGAACCACGACCTGGAACAACCAGAAGACGACAATATTACTATAAAAGAGTAAGTATTTTTGTATACAGTGCAAATATAATAAGTAATCTTTTATTTAATTTATTAACTTAATTTATTTCAACACAGATCGCATCTGTTTTTTCAAATTGTCGTCCTACTGTTGGAGCTAAAGCGAAGCTGTATCAGATTCGAATGACATTAGAATGTCCAATACCAGAGGAACAAAACACGAGAGGTCGTAAAGTATATCCACCAGAGGATTCACCACAAGGGTTTGGTATATTAACATTAAAGGCCATTCCAAAATTAAGTGCCTTTTCAATATTTACGAGATCTGGCGAGGTAAGAGTTGCTCTAGAACTGGCTAAACCTGATGTTGTACTTGACATACAACAATTAGAACAAATAAATATATTTCTTAAATATTCATTTGCAAATGTTCTACGTCTACAAAAATACTTAATGCTATTCGATGCAGAAGCAACTGAAAATAGCTTTTTTATAGTTCCAACAATAAAAACAGAAAATATTAATATTAACGTTGATTGGCCTTTCTTGAATATTATATCGGAGAATTGTGATCAAATGCCAACGGATGTACCTGAAGATGTACGAAAAACAAAAGAATTTGATCCAATTAAATTTAGAGATGCTGTTGTAATGCCATGGTATCGAAATCAAGATCAACCACAATATTTTTATGTAGCTGAGATATGTGATTATCTTTCTCCTGATAGTTCATTTCCCGGTGAAAACTATAAAACATTTAAAGAATATTACTACAAAAAATATAATATTTCGATACAAAATTGTAATCAACCATTATTAGATGTTGATCATACAAGTGCACGATTAAATTTCTTGACACCAAGATATGTTAATCGAAAAGGTGTTGCTTTACCCACTAGTTCAGAAGAAACTAAACGTGCGAAACGTGAAAATTTAGAACAGAAACAAATATTGGTTCCGGAACTATGCACCATTCACCCATTTCCTGCATCATTATGGCGAGCAGCCGTTTGTCTCCCGTGTATTTTATATAGAATTAATGCACTGCTGTTAGCTGACGAAATTCGAAAGCAGGTTTCCCATGATATTGCTTTAGGAACAATAAATGTTGAAGATACAGATTTTCAATGGCCTGTATTAGATTTTGGTTGGAGTTTAGCTGACGTTCTAAAAAAAGCAAAAGATTCTAAACCTAAAGATAGTTCTGCATCTAAAGCGGAGATTTCTATTGATGTTAATGAAAGTGAAAAGAATATTGAGAAAAAATGTGAAATTCCAGAAGAAATAAAAATTATCGATAAAAAAACTGCAAATGATATATTAGATGAAGCCGATAAAAAATTAAAGGTATTTATGGTCATTGCTAATTGTTGATCTATTAAAGGGTTATAATAAATTCATATCTTTTTAAATACATATTATTTCTTAGAATGAATGCTTAATGGAAATTGGAACATGGTCAAATGAAATGGCAGAGAACATCGACATGAACGATAGTTTTAGCGATGATGACTGGGGAATTTTGCCGCCGAACATTAATATGTGCTCAAGAGATAATAGTGAGTTAAAAAATTATTACTTTGAATTATTAGGCACAATAAACTATATTCAACTATAATAATTTTTCTGAAATAGCTTTAATTCGTTATGGTTCACCAACTTCATGGGATGTATCACAAAATAAAAATGCAGCAGATAATTATTATACCGATTCAGATGCCTCCTATCAATCGGATGATGATTACGAAATTCGTAGTGATGTAATTGATGATCTAAAAATTAGCTGTCTTAAAATTCAATTTAAATCTGATAATGTTGCGGAAGCGATTGAAACCGAAGAGGATTTATTAAAGCGACAGCGACAAATAGAAATAATAAATGATATAAACGCAAATGAAAAATATTATCAAATAACAAAAAATATTGGCAGTGGTTACGATTGCTATATTGATAAAAGAAATATTGAAATTGCAAAAAAAGTCCAGCAACATGAACGCGAGTTTTACAGTTCCATTCAAAAATTTCAAAATGACATTAGAACATCTGGAATGCTTGTTAAATATAATGAACATCTAAATATCGTAAAAAAGAAACCACAAAGTATAACTTTTGCAAACGATATTGATATCGAGCATTTTATTAAATTGTTGCCATTCATTGAAAAATCTGTTTTAGAGAATTATATCAATACAAATGCATGCTATGATCAGAATAGTTCAATTAAATTCTCGTTAGATGATTTATATAAACTTAATAAATTGTATTTTGAAATTAACGGTTCCGAAAAATATATAATAGAAGGATCGGGTAGCGTTTTCGATAAGTTCAACGATTATTCGTCATTAGAATTGAATAACGATGATTATGTGCTTTCACTGAATTACGAGGAGTTTTTTAAAAATAAAGTATTAACCCGTGAGAAAATAAATAACGCAACAGAGATTTGTGATATTGTGTCAAATAGCGAAGACGTAAATGAAGAGGTCTTCAGCTTTGATAAACAGCCTAATTTAAATAATCATCCCGGACCTAGTCCAAGTATTATATTACAAGCCTTAACAATGTCAAATGCCAATGATGGTATAAATTTGGAACGTCTAGAAACTATTGGAGATTCATTCCTTAAATATGCGATTACCACATATTTGTATTGTACGTATGAAAATGTGCACGAAGGCAAATTGAGTCACTTGCGATCACGACAAGTATCGAATTTGAATTTATATCGTTTGGGTCGGCGTAAAATGCTAGGTGAAAGTATGATTGCTACAAAGTTTGAGCCACATGATAATTGGCTACCTCCATGTTATTATGTTCCGAAAGATTTAGAAAAAGCGCTCATAGAGGCTAAAATTCCTGCCTGCCATTGGGATATTGCGAGTCTTCCAAACGTTAAAGAGTTAGAAGTGGAAGAAATATGTCGGTTGGTGAAATTAAAAGCATTTGGTTATGCCGAAGAAGAGGTAAGCATTGAAAATAATATTTTAAAAAAAACTGATAATAAATTGATATTTTAAATAGAATTTGCAGAAGGTCGAAAAAACAGATGGCATAACTCAAGATTGTGGTGATAAAGCCAGCCACGATAACTTTCCTTGTTTTATTCCGTACAATTTGGTGACACAACACAGTATACCCGATAAGTCGATAGCTGATTGTGTTGAGGCACTAATTGGTGCTTATTTAATTGAATGTGGACCTCGTGGTGCATTATTATTTATGGCCTGGCTAGGAATACGAGTTTTACCATGCACAGAAATAAGTTATAATGAGGAAAACATAAATAAAAAACGTATTACAGGTAGCATACAACCACACGAAAGAGATGGTAAAAAATATCAAACAGTTTATGGCTATTGGGCTGCACCAAAATCACCTTTGTTGAACTACGCTCCTAATCCATATGAAACACTAGAACTACTACTAGACGGATATTCTGTATTTGAAGATAATATTGGCTATATTTTCAAAGACCGATCATATTTACTCCAAGCTATGACTCACGCATCATATTCACCAAATCGATTGACGGACTGTTATCAACGACTAGAGTTTTTGGGTGATGCAGTATTAGATTATTTAATAACACGTCATTTGTATGAGGATCCACGCCAGCATTCTCCAGGTGCTCTGACCGATCTACGATCAGCATTAGTAAATAATACTATTTTTGCTTCATTAGCTGTACGACATGGTTTTCATAAATATTTTCGGCATTTATCACCTGGTTTAAATGATGTCATTGACAGATTTGTTCGTATACAACACGAAAATGAACACAGCATCAGTGAGGAGGTAATAATATATAATAACTTTTAATTTTTTCAATGTGAAATTAAACGCTTTTTTATTTTCAGTTTTATTTAATATCTGAAGAAGAATGTGACGAGGCTGAAGACGTAGAAGTACCAAAAGCATTGGGTGATGTATTTGAATCTGTAGCTGGAGCCATATTTTTAGATTCAAACATGTCTTTGGATACAGTTTGGAGGGTTTGTTATACATTTTTTAGCAACTCTCTAAAATACCACTAAATTTATGAAATTTAATAAACATTTGAAAATTACAGATATATAGTAATATGATGCGACCAGAGATTGAACAATTTAGTAATTCAGTACCAAAATCACCTATTCGAGAATTATTGGAATTAGAGCCAGAAACAGCTAAATTTAGGTAAGAGAGCCTAAAAGTAGACTAAACAAAAAATTATAAGAAAATTAATATGAGTTCAAAGTTGTTCAGCTTAACACGCGCAATATTTCATATCTACATATCGGTTCTATAGTGTAGCGGTTATCACGTCTGCTTTACACGCAGAAGGTCTTCAGTTCGATCCTGAATAGAACCATATTTTTTTTTTTTTTTTTATTAGAAAAATTATCGTTTTTTAAAAACTTTTAATTAGATTAATCAAAAATCTTATGGAAATCGATTTACTCTGAATTTTGTAATAATTATTTCGCATACGCGTACACACTGAAGAAAATAAATCACCATATTTTTTTTTATGAATTATGTTACATAGTAAATTAGATAATGTTTTTTTAAACGTATATTCTTCAAAAAATTATATAAGTATGCCTATTAGCCTATATGACATAAATAACTAATTATT
Source organism: Catotricha subobsoleta (assembly GCA_011634745.2). Taxonomy (NCBI): domain Eukaryota; kingdom Metazoa; phylum Arthropoda; class Insecta; order Diptera; family Cecidomyiidae; genus Catotricha; species Catotricha subobsoleta. The sequence continues at coordinate 9,550 of JAABKK020002340.1, forward strand.
TACCTATTTTTTTTTAAATAAATAAAAATGTCACGCTTAAAAACATATGAAATATATGTAACAAAATATGTAGTGGTTAAATAAGTTACAGGTGTTTTCCATAGGATTATCTACCGTAACCTACCTATTCAGTCCTACTTATACACACACACACCATACGCCATACACAAATTTATGAATAGTCCGTCTTAGAAACATCGGTTCTATAGTGTAGCGGTTATCACGTCTGCTTTACACGCAGAAGGTCTTCAGTTCGATCCTGAATAGAACCATAATTTTTTTTTTTTTTGTTTATTAATTTTTATTAATAAATAAATTAAAACTAATTTCTTTTTTTAATTATTTCACTAATTTTCTAAAAATAAAATTTATTTATTTAAATAGTAAACCAGAAAAATTAGCCGATGGTCGCAGAGTAAGAGTAACAGTTGATGTATTTGGAAAAGGTACATATCGTGGTATTGGAAGAAATTATAGAATTGCTAAATGTACAGCAGCCAAATGTGCATTACGACAATTAAAAAAACAAGGTTTAATTAATAAAAAGCATTGAATCATTTCGATATTTAATTAAAAATATTCGTTAGGCAAAAACAAATACAAATAAATTAATTAATTTTAAGATAGTTACCTGTTACATACATTATAGCATTTAATTTTTTAAGTAGTATTAGTTTTTATATAATATAAAATAGAAAAAATATAATAACAAAAAAAACTTATAGAATTGAATCGTAATAATGAATAATTTTCCGATGCCAAATAAATTGAAGTCACGTAACATATTAATAGAATAATAGAAAATTAGCGCAATTAGTAATATTAATAAGAATGCATAATTAATAATTATCTATGATTAGGGTATCCCCGTTTATTTAAAATTCGATTTCATAGGAGCTATGGGTTTAAAAACTTCCATTTCGTTAGAGAACATTTTTGAAATACGTATTAAAAATGCTCAAACTATTCAAAAATCGATTTCGTTGAAAAAGTGCTTTATTGAAATATTTAATAAAATTATGATTAATAAGGTTATGAATTACAAATTTATTTTATATCTATCAGTTGCTTAGAGGGCCAACGAAATTATAGAGATTTGGGCACGGTGGATGTATGCGTTCAAAAGTTATGATTTTTCAAAGTTGGCCTAAAATGTAGTTTTTTTCACAATTTGCAATTCACAACAATTTTATTCAAGAACTAGCAAATAAAAGCAAAACAATTTTTTTCTTTTTGTTAAATCGTGATTTATTTTTACCTTGAAAATTGTCATATATAGCTTCTGTAATATTTGACCAATTATTATATTTTTAACAAAATCGATTTTCGGAAAACATTGATGCAGAGAGCATGCAGGGGCATTTTTAATATCTCAAAAGTGTTTTCTCGTAAAATGGAATCTTTTGACCCCATATCACCTAAAAAAAATCGAGGGTACAAAATTTCCCATACAAAATCCGGTCGCCCCACTATAGCAAATAATTTATGGAATAATAGAAATATTAAACCATTCCGAATATTATTTTAAATTTTCTAGTCATTAATTTGAATTAATTAACACGGTCTAAATATTTTTGCTACTTGTACTTAAATTCATTATTATTTTTTACGCTCAATCAGTAAAAAGTTTTTTATTTTTATTTTTTTTATTTTTTTTATATTTAATAATATAATCAAATTTTTCATTTATTTATATAAAACACATTTTAAAAATAATGAGATGATAATGAAGGGCGCAATGCACATTTTTGAAAAACCATCACTTAATGATACGTCAGAATTCTGTAATAAATCCCGTATATTTTGATCATACCAATGCATTTATTAAGCCTTTAGTGCTCTTGTGCATTTACATTGGCTTTAACATTTCTTCAAAATTTTAAACGCGCTAATCTGACTATGGAATATCTGTGCATTGCGCTTCTCTTGGGCTAAACCCTTTCAAAATGTAACAACAAAAAAATGCACAATAACCTGAAGTAATTACAAATAAAAATTTAGCGCTTCCCGATTATATATATATTTTTAAGGATAAGTGTCATTAGTATAATAATCTACCGATAAGATTAAGAGCAATAACTATAATTAATTGAAATTGAACTTTGTAGCTGTAATATTGTATATTTAATATTTTATAAATAAAATTGAACTAAAAGAATTTATACGTTAAAACTAAAAAGAAATATGCATTCAATTTATTTCTATAAATATATTGAAAAAAAAATCAAATTAAACAATTTATTTATTGATTTTCTATAACATGAGCCTGACCTTCATTCTACTGTATTAATTAACATTTTCGTAATTTTTGTAATAAAAATAAAACAAGAAGAATTTCGACAACATGCAAAACAAGTTATAACTTTATTGTCTCCAAAAATTACATGAAATTTATGTCTCACAATATAGCTACGATTTTATTATTTTTATGGTTCTGCAAACAACTTTGATTTTTGATTTTGAGTACAGTTGTGATGTGGCTCACAAGAATTCATCAATTGTATGCGTTAACTAACACACCTATTAAATGTGTATATGCGCTTTTGTGTGAGTCCACCATGTGACAAAATCAAGGATACAAAAGGTTTATAATTAATAAATAAAAATATGCATAAACATATTTACTATAAAAAAAAAAAAATCTGACAACGGTGGGATTCGAACCCACGCTCTTTCGAACTGGTGCCTAAAACCAGCGCCTTAGACCGCTCGGCCACGTTGCCGTTGTGATTATGATGTGTTTAAACATATAAATTTAAAAAAAAATATATCAGCAATTTCAATCATATATTTAGAAAAACTTTAATTTCCGACTACCACATGCCACCAAATATGCAGCAAATATTGATATTCTCGGGGTGATACTTAATACTTTTCATTTGATTTTAGAAATGGATGAAAATGATGGAAATAGTTGCAGACTACCGATTTTTTTTTTCAAGTGAGGAATACCTTTTCAGAGGTCAAAGTTAAAATAGGTTTTTCATTCACATATTTTCATTACCTTACCTTGCTTTATAATCTATATAATGCATATATTTTTATGTACAATATTGTACCCTCATCTATTATTAATAATTTTTTATTGAAAATCAATTTTCTATCTCTCTCTGCTTCGACACTAATTTTAGCCATGCCTACTATATAATTATATAAATAGATACATAATTTGATTGTATCCGGAATCTTAGCTTTGATTTCTAAAAGTTCTATCAGTTCGAGAAAAGGAATAATTAGGAATAATGTGGTTGGATATAAAAATTAAAATCAAATTAAGTGAGCCAAAATAAACATTTTGTTCCACCAAAATTTAGCATCGACCCTCTTTTAGTAAATCATGAAGGTGAATCTGTAAAATTTAATAGCATTTAATCAAACTTGAATGATATTGAAATAACCACTATAAAATAAATACGCGGAAATATTTCATTATGTACATTTCTGTTACTTGACGTCTATATGTATCATATCGATGTGAACGATTGTGAATTAAAGGTGAATGCATTTATATCAAGTAATGTTATTTCTTCTCTCGAGGTCATCAATGAAAACTACTTTCATTTTCATTATAATCACGTATTTCCATATAAATATTTATATATAGCAATTTTGGTATATAGAATTATAGATATATAATTATGTAGCGTAACACGCCTTTAAAAAGTCTATGTTAAACTTTATATTGAATGGTTAGGTAGATACTAGATATTTCCATACAAATGTGTATTTTCGTTTATAAGTATTATACTTATGTCATGCATGTTATTAGTTTATTACCAAATCTATAAACAGTGTCGCACACATTTGTTCATTAATAATTAAATTAATTTGCAGTAGAATACATGGATTTTCGTGTTTCCTTTGTTCACAATCGCAACACCCTAGGCTTCACACGAGAATTTTTAACCTATAGATCAATGTTCTCGGTCACTTGGAGCTCTGTAACCAGATGAAACGCCACGATACACGTAATGGACAAAAAAATACTACTCCAAATAGAGTTTATTTGTACACCGACGATAGAAATATTTACGTGGATGTGTGTAAAACTCTGTTTTAAAATAGTTCAACTTTTTCGGCCAGACGTTAGCAATTTTGCGTGACATTTATCATGTCTAGAATGAAAGTTACTGTACATCATTCGCTAGAGGTGGTAGTGAAGACCGGAAAACAATTTTACGCAGAAACTAAAATAAAAATAAAGATAAAACTGTTTTCGTTTCATCAAATCAATGAAGCAGAAAGAGATAAGTAATGCACATTTTCCAGTTTTCAATACCGCCTCTAGCGTATGATGTACGATTGACCTTCAGTCAAACCGGTGCATTAATGTTTTCAGTAATTTTTTCCAGCTCATCAATAAAAAATGTTGCTAAAAATATAAATCCTCTACGATTAACCATTCTTAAGAAAGATCCATATTGACAAGCTTGCAGAATTGTGCGGGTCGAACCATCTGTGAGTTTTTCATGAGAATTCTACAATAGACTGACTACTTAAAAGTGATTTTCAATAATGCACATACTCCACACAAGTTTGACTTGTAATTTTATATTAACCTCTCGTTCTTTTTTCACAATTTTAATAGTTTCTGGGTGGAAATACGTATAAAATTAATTTCTTTCATTAATATTTTGGTTTTCTTTTTGTCTTAATAAGAATTAAGTCATGTATATTCTATATTCCATATATATAAACTTAAAAAAAATTGTTGACGCCACTGTAAACTAGTGTTATTATATTGCCCCTTCCATAATGTTTACTAAACACTGTCAGTTCATTGGTTAATGTCAAACGTGGAAGGAATTTTTGCACCGCTGTCAGTGATATTGATATGTAATCAAACATATTTTATAGTATACTTACTATATGAAAAAAGAAACAAGAAAAAAATTAACAAAAAATTTTTTTTTTTATAGTGATAGAGTATCGTATTTTGTATTTTATTTAACAGTTTATACTTTCACTTGGTGATGAATGGATGTAATCGGAACGAAAACAAATAGAAAACCAAAAAAGTCTATTTAGAATAGTGTCTTAAACTTATAACCATTAATTAATATTAAAATGACTGCATTTGAGCTGATACGAGAACATCTTGAGAAATACGGTCAACAACATCTACTCAAGTATTGGGATGAAATTAATGAAGAACAACGACGTCAATTGAAAAATGACATTGAAGAATTAAATTTCGAGGAATTGAAAGAGTTTTTTGAGCGTGCCACAGCTAGTTTAGCCGAAAATACTGAAAAGCTTGATGATAGATTGCAACCAATACCAGAATCTCAATTTTTATCGATAACTAGAACACCAAAAGATGTTATAAGGGAATATGAAGTGGAAGGATTAAAACAAATTTCACAAAGCCATGTAGGCGTATTACTTATGGCTGGTGGTCAAGGTACACGATTGGGATTTTCTCATCCAAAAGGAATGTTTGATGTTGGTTTACCTTCAGGTAAATCACTGTTCCGTATCCAAGCTGAACGAATATTAAAACTACAAAGATTGGCTTTTGAATATACTGGAAAAATGGGCAAAATCGCATGGTATATTATGACAAGTGAACAAACAATGGAACCAACTAGAGATTATTTTATTAAAAATGATTATTTCGGTTTAGATGAAAATGATGTTTATATGTTTGAACAGGGAAGTTTACCATGCTATGGTTTCGATGGAAAAATATTATTAGATGAAAAGCATATTGTATCCAAGGCACCTGATGGTAATGGTGGAATTTACAGAGCTTTAAGAGATCAAGGTGTTCTTCAAGATATGGAAAGAAAGGGTCTATTATATTTACATGCTCATAGTGTTGATAATATTTTAATTAAAGTGGCCGATCCCGTTTTTATTGGCTATTGTGTTGAACAGAAAGCTGACTGTGCTGCTAAAGTTGTTGAAAAATGTCAACCAAACGAAGCGGTGGGTGTAATATGTATAGTAGATGGTAAATATCAAGTGGTTGAATACAGCGAAATATCTGCAAAAACCGCTGAATTACGAAACTCTGATGGTCGATTAACATTTCATGCAGGTAATATATGCAATCATTTTTTCAGCACAGCATTTTTGAAAAAAATCGGTACACAATTTGAGAAAGACTTAAAATTGCATGTTGCACAAAAGAAAATTCCATTTATTGATAATTCGGGTAAACGTTGTACACCGGAAAAACCGAATGGCATAAAAATTGAAAAATTTGTATTTGATGTTTTTGAATTTGCGGAAAAATTTGTAGCCCTTGAAGTTCCTCGTGAAGAAGAATTTAGCCCATTAAAAAATGCAGATAGTGCCGGAAAAGAATGTGCTACAACAGCACGAAATGATATTTATCGATTTCACAAGAAATTAATTGAAAATAATGGTGGCATTATTCATGGTGAAATATGTGAAATATCACCATTACTATCATATGCCGGTGAAGGATTGAAGAGTTTAGTTCAAGATAAATTGTTTACAAGTCCAGTTTACTTATAAAGTGTTCCAGTCCCATCAAATGGGCATTCGTAATTGTATATTAATTTAAAAAAAAAAAATTATTTGTTTTTAAAACAATATTTCTTAAAAGCACGAATTAAAAAGATAAATCGCATACAGTAATATCTTTATCTTATTTCATATTAAATAAATAAATAAATTGTATATACATATAAATAAAATATCTATCAAATTTAAAACGATCTGCTTTATATCGGTATTATTAGCCCTAAATTTAATAAGGAAAGTTTCTTTTGTTAAATTTATTTTGTTTACAAAAAAAAAAAAAAAAACTACAATAAAAATTAATTGAGAAAGTTTTATTACAATAAAATATTTTATAATTATATAGAGATTTACAATTTCGTTGTTGCTCTATTAAGTATTACCAATATATATCTAAAAAAAAAAAATGTATTTACTTATAGATTTGTATAAATTTTTGAATTTGATTTCATTTCTTATAATTTTTTTATATTTAAGTAGGTAACAAAATATTTAAATTTATATGCAAGCAAGAATATTCAAATTTTGCACATTTAGTCTTATAGTGTTTAAGCAATGATTAATATAATTATAAATATCGAAATCGCAACATTTTTAATAAAAACCGGTGTTGATTCTAAATCGTTAATAAATTCATACAACAAATCAGGGGCTTGACGTGAAAAGGCCAATAATGCACAGTTGTTTCATTTCAAGATAAACGCGTTTAAAAACTAAGAAATTGTATTCAATAACTACGTGGGTATATACCCAAAATTAAAAGAATTTAATAATAGAGCTAAAAAAGTTGCGAGAAATCGCTAATGCATTTATATCAAAAGTGTGAATGTCCTCTAAGTAGTATATAGTTAAACTGTAATCAGTTATGTTGATAGAGATTTTCAACCAAACTTATGATTGCTTAACTAAAAAAATTTGAGTTATCTTTGCTGTTCACTACATCTAACTTCGATTGAATAAGGTTTATTGACCAGTATAAACTGGTGGTAAACAAAAAAAAGAAGAAAACAATCATATTTCATTTCTTTTAAATCTATTTTAAACATTCTTTCCATAAAATAATTTTTATAATTATTCTAAATATTAATAATATTATATATAAAATTGTACTTTACTCTATTTGTACTTATTTTAGTTTATTATTATTATTATTATTATTATTTTTTTAATTTAAATTTTATGTAAAATTGTATCAATAAACTAATTGCTGTTGTACCTATTTATATCATTTTATACGTACAACGTACCTGAGATACAAGTATCTCAAGAATATTGCAAACGAATCAAGTGTGTTTTTCTATTGATTTTAATTAACGATAACAAATACATCATAACATTATTAACCATTATACAAAATACATCTACTCTACCTATGAATACGCAAATATATGAATATATTTTTTTTCTTCTATATAAAACATATACTTAACATAAGGTAAGTGTATAAAACGAGCTTATGATAAATATTTACTAAAAATTTTTATTTAAAAATCAATTATATGAAACAAGCTTCCACTTATCAGTGTTTATATCATTGTTGTTTGTTATAATTTTCGCAATGTTTTATATATGTATATACATATATTTTAATGTGTAGGTGTTTACATACCATATACTTATATAGATTTGTGCGGTTTTATGTGACATGAGTCAGACAAATATTTGAATTCATCGTTTTCATATGGAATACGTGGACAACTAAATTCAATTTAACCGCATATGAATAAATGTTTGATAAGAAAATTTATTTTTAATATGTTTTCTTGATATACTCGTAAAATAGATGTTATAAACACAATTTACGGAAATTAGAATCAGCTATTAAATGATAGAGTAATTATACAAACATTGTATAAAGTGCTTTTATGAAGAAAAAACACAAAACAACAACAACAAAGAAGAAATCTAGATATAGTTTATCAATTTTTTTTTTATTTAATTACTTCATTGTCTTAATTAAATAATTTAACATCAAAATACTGTCAGATAAGATCACATTATTTATTAAATAAATTAAGTAAATACTTATTGAGTCGATTTGGATTTTTCAATCTATTTATCAGAAATAACATGATTCAATTAGTAATAAAATACTCCTATATTTTATTAAGTACTACATACAAAATATACCGCGAAAAAAACCGCAGTATATGTAAACTGTATTTATCAAAATATAAAAAAGATGCTATTGTCACATTAAGTTTAAAAAAAAAAAATAACTATACCCATAAAACCCCGCTTTTGCAAAACTGAAAAAAGATTTTGTGAAAATACTAAGGGGACAAAACAGTTTATCAAAGAGAAAATTGTCGCTTTCTCAAGAAAAATCATAATTTTTTGGTATTGAAAAAACACGAGTATAAAAAAGGCTTTTGTGAAAATTTAAAAAAAAAAACATATTCTTTCATCCGCCAAATGAGATAGCAAATATTGGATTAATTATTATTGTTTGAAACAAGAACTATTTAATTTTTTTTTAGATATTTAGATATTTTCGCCTCTCTGTAAAATTCGCCGTACCTACTTAAAAATCGACGCACGTAAGAAAGAGCTTGAGTCAAAAAAAAGTTGCAAAATGTTTTGTTAAAAGTTAATCCTGAGTGGCAAAGGGACCCCAAAAGGAATCAAAGCATTCTTGTTATATTGCCACAAGAAGTTGGCGACCAACAATTTTATGTTATATGAAAGAATTTGAAAGTGCTCCTGTACGATTTTAGCGTCTCTGTTCTGAACACTATTGAACCAACTGAGTATGCGGTCTTATCGGGTCTGTAATATAAGTAGTTACATTCCATGTATTTATATTTTTTTTTTCATTTTTTTATAGAAAATTTAATTTACGAAAAACTATTCATGAAGAACGGATCACATTTAATTTTATTTTTACATTATTATGCAATTTACGATGGAATGACCTAAAGTGTTACAAATTAATAAATTAATATTAATAATTTTATTTTTTTATTCAACAACAACTAAAACTTAAATACAAATGTGCAAATAATAGTTGCGTGCATTTAAGTACTTAATTTAATAAATATCAAGATTTTGAAATTGATTACCTTTTTGTTCGCCAAGAATTTTAAACCAATAAGTTATACGAGTAAGTAATTCGAAGGTTTTTCTTGCAATTCGTGACAGTCCATCTCTGAATAATAATATACTTATTATTCTGGAATTCTAGAAAATCCAACGTCTTATTAGAAAAATAATTATCTCACTACACAAATATCATATCAGTAGAAGCAAGCGATATGACCATAAATCCATAATTTCAATTATTATTATTATAAATGAATGATAAATTACTTCTGCGAAAAAATAGATTTTCTCATAAAAGTTTATATGAAATTGAATTTATCTTCATAACAACAACAGAAACAAAGAATAGGCATATTACTTACTTATCTGTATTGAAATATCTGCAGTGTAATTTCGATTTTGAATTCTACTGCTGATATTATTTACAAATGATCTTTATGTAAGTAAGTATAGTTGGTAAAGTAGCTAAAACTTGAATAAGTATTTTGCTATTTACGCAAAGCATATCTTATTATACTATAAATGGCTAGAAAATATCGAAAATAAATCAAAAATGTTAAATGTTTTGTCTCTTACCTTACTGTTTTCAAACTTATAGTGACAGAATAATACTCAGGTGATGTTAGAGAAAATTGTTTATGTTTTATACAAACATAATGGTAAAAAGAGACAGCTAAATATAACCTAAAGAATAAAAACAAATAGGATTTTGACAACTCATGTAACACGTAAATAAGTGTCATTTACCGGCCGGGTCGTGTTCTGTTTATTTGCTTAAAATAATTAATTAAATTAACATAACATTATA
>JAABKK020002351.1:12509-28986 GCA_011634745.2 Catotricha subobsoleta
GCTTATCAGTATTTAAATAACTAGTACGAGCTAGTCCAATTGTCATTTGATTGTCATTACTAAGAGCAATATCTGCTAAAGCAGCTAGTTTACAACCATTTGAATTTGGACTTCTATCAAGTGCTTGTTGTAAATCTAAACCAGTGGTTGGTATTGATACTTTTAAATTTTCATATCCTTTCATTGCAGCCTTTGTACGCGGCTTTGAAGCAGAAGAGCATTGTGATGATGTTGAATGCATCGGAGAATCAAGATGAGATCTAAAAACATATTTTCTTATGAATTACATATTTGTTACGCAATATTTAAAAAAAAATCTTACCTATTTGAAAATGTTCTAAAATCAGCTGAATCCATTGGAAGAGAGGTAAACATTGGAGCAACACTATAGCCACTGTCATCTAGTTTAGAGGAATATGCTGATCGTATATTTGCAGAAGTATCTAAAGTTTTATTTGACCTCTCCAATATAGTTTGTGCATAGTGTTCACTTTCACTTGCATCTTGTGACGACGGAAAACTATCTCCCATATCAGAAGATGTGTCGGGATAATTTCGTACAATCATGGAGCTATTTGGATACGTTGTCTTGCCACTAGGATAATGTTGCTCCATAGATTTTATAGTGGAATTCTTGAAGAAATTTACAGTTGGCGTAAATGATGTTTGTTGCGACAAAATATTTCCAGATATTTTGTTGCTTCTAGTAAAGTTTTCATCCAAAGAAAATATTTTTTGAGTTTTTGATGAACTTGGAATTTGTGGACATGAGTAGGCCGGATTTGAGTCTGACGAAATGTCACTAAATTGATTTAAATCAATTTTAGGTATACCTGGACGTGGACTAGAATGTGATCTAGGTGATTGAGCTGAATGAGCTATATTTGCATTTTGATCATTTGATCGTGGGGTAACCGGTTTTGTTGTCATTACTTCTTTGTGATTTGTATTTGTCCGATCTGAACCTTTCAACATACTACAACATTCATAGAAAAGTCGTTCTTCCTGACTTAACGCTTGTCTGGAATTTAATGATGGTGTCACCGAATTTCGTTTAGGTGTACTGTTATGTCGACTGTTTTGTTCTGGTGAAGAGATTGGTTCAAAAGCACATTGATTTATGTATGAATTGGAATGTTTGGGTGAAAGAGTTATCGGTGACAATGGTGTATTGTTTATTATTTGATCGTCTAGAGGCGGATCTTCTTTCACCTGATTTTCTACGGGTTCCAATGTGTTCTGTTGTACAAGTTTTGCATCATTAGCAACTTTATCATTATCACTCTTATTATTTGATTCTTTCTCGATAGATTTTAATTCTGGTTCTAAGATTATTTGCTCATCTGGTTCGCAATTCTTTAATTCGGAAGATATATCACTTTTTTGTTTTTCTGAATCGAGAAATTCTTGCTCAGATAATTTGGATATATGAGTTATTGTCATTTTGTGAGTTGTTAATCCACCTTGATTCTTAAACATTTTATTACAAATTTCACAATAGTGTGATTCAGCTGGAGATAAAAATGCGTCATCCTGTTTCTTTGGTTTTCTATTGGATCTTAATAGAATAGATTTCTTTTTTCGCTTTTTTCTTCGATTATTAGTTCCCGCGCCTCCGCCACTAGTTATTGATGTGTCTTGTGAAACGGCTGTATAAACACTCACATCATCTTCAAGATCCATATCTACAACTTCTGTGTTTGTATTTTCATCTTTAAGTACTTCAAGGCTATTATCAAAGGATATGTGCTTCATTAAAGATAACGGTTGCTCATCTATTATTTCATCTAAAGTGGCATTTTCTAATGTTATATTTATGTTTGACGCTAAGGCACTAATATTTTTATCCAAATATGTTTCAGATAATTCTACAACTGAAGGAGAATCACCTGCATTACTAAATTCATCTGTACTAAGTAGCTTTTTATTCAAGCCTTTGGCAATTTCTGCCAAACATAAATCGTCATCAGAATCGGTACGTTCTGCCTGCTCTCTAATTTTGCTAACTATTTCTGATATTATTGTATCCTGTGATGAGTCATCCGGAAGAGAAACTGAGAATAATGATGTTTTTTCACAAATCTTACTTTTCAGTTGTAATTTTGTTTGCCGAGATGTATCATCCATAGAAAATGGTTCTAAAAGCTGTTGCTGTTTTTCTTCGGTTCCCATTTTTTTAGTTTTAAGTGGTCTAATTGATGCCGGTAAATTTTGGTCAATCAGAAAGGCTTCGTTTAGCTTATTAGAGGTAGTATCAATTTGCTTAAGTTTATCTTTTCGATTTGAAATATCAAGCGCAATCGCGATTTTTGCAATATTCATATCACTTTCAACTGGTGATCTTGGACCGCTTTCTGTTGTTTCCTTACATGATTTTCTTCGCCGTCTTATCGATCCCATTTTTCTACCGATTAAAGGGAGAACTGCATTTCTCAATGGTTCATCAGACTGTTTCAAAATATCGAAAACATCAGTATCAGTCTTATTTTCCATTTCGGATATGATTTCCACGTTTTTCAGTTTTATCGTCGAAATATCATTTTCACTGTTTTTGGCGTGTTTGTTTAAATCAGTATATTCTCCAAAGTTGTTACAAGATAATATGCTTGGACGCAATAATAGTTTTTTAGGCACCAAGTTTGAAGATGATGATGTTGATGATGCTGAACTAATACTTATTTTTAAGGATTTTCTTTTCCGTTTTGACATTTTATCCAAAATCTTTTTGGTTTTATTTTTTACAATTCCAAAAATACGTTTTTTGCCGCTCTCCTTTTCGTCATTATTTCTGCTCCAAAAGTTTATTTTGTTATCTTTTACTAATGGTATTTTAGGTAAATCTGGTTTAGTAGCAGCTTCAGGCTTATCTTCTGAATTAGGCTCCCATCTTGGTGACATAAATGGTGCTCGAATTGGTGTTTTCAAGTTATTAAATTTATCAAAAGCAATAAGACTCTCTACTGCTTTATTTCTCGGTGGATGAATTTTGTTTGTCTCTAATATATTTCCGGTGATAGAATTTGATTCCTTTCCAGACTGGCTAAATATATCACTTATTCGATTAGTTTTGTTTCCTAAATTTTGACTAAATAATGATTCACCGAAAACAATTGGAGAATTATTTCTAGACTCAATAGTGGATGTTGTAAAATCGTCTATAATTTGTGCAACTAAATCGGGAACTGTTCGTTTCGGATTAATTTCATTTGTAGACTTTTTTTTATCCTTTTCTTCGACAGTTTGCTTACAGTCAGTATTATTTAAAATTTTTGCGAACAGGTCTTTTTCAAATGATTTCTCTGAGAAATTGTCTAATGCTTTGTTGTCTTGTAAATGTGGAACGTTGTTGGCGCTCGGCTTATTACTTGTAACATTTTCTAATAATTTTTTATTAAAATCGTCTAAAAACATATTTTTTGGCTCTGAATTTATTTCGTTATCTTCTTTCATCGATTTTTGAATTTTTTCTAAATCAGTATTTAACGCTTTATTAGATTGTTTAATATTATTTTTACGTTCTTTGCGGGAGTTATTTACTTTAGACTTTGTAATGTCTACTTCCTTCTGGGTAACTATGTTATCGTTAAAAGAATCCTTTTTAACTATATTGTTGATTAAAACTTTTTTATTTTTTTTATTACGTTTCTTTACAGTATCGTTTATATTTTCTGTATTTGAATGAATGGTTTTTGGCTTTTTCTCTTTTGATATATTTTTTGATAAATTAGACTCTTCAACAATGTCTTCTGTGGCATTTGCATTCGATTTCCGTTTCTCTTTCTGATTTAACTGTTTTTTAAGAGATTTTACTCCATTTTTATTTGCCGATTTATCGTCTTTATTTCCACTTGATATATATTTTGGTTTTCGTTTTGGCGTAGGTGTGTTTGATAAGCTTGAAGATAGCAGATCATCACTGCTAGATAATGATAGATCGTGAATTTTTTTCAGCTCATCTATTCTAGATTTGTCTACTTCTTTAAAACTCTCTAATAATTGATCAGCGATAATCTGTGCCAATTCATTTTTTCGTTTCTTTTTGATTTTAGGAACTACAGTTGAAGGTGATTCTATCGCAGTTGATTCTGAAATTGCTGAACTTTTTTGTTCATCGGCTAATTTACATTGTTGGCGAACAAATCCTAATTCAGGATCCCATGGTAATAATTCTTCGTCGCTTGACTCAAAATTTGATTTATTCTCCTTAGTGGTTTTTATAGGAGCTTTCTTCGATTTAAAAATTTCATTTGAATTTTTGTTTATACCATGCTTTGCCGAATTTTGATTTTGCAATATCATTTCTTCAGTCATGTTTTCAACCATGACCACAGGAAGACCTTGTTCGTCATGTGGTTCAGTCTTCTTCGTATCCAGATTATTTTTTTTGTCGACCTTATCAATGCTGCATTCAACAACTATGTTAGAATCCGTATCGAGCTTATCTGTTTCCACAGAAATAATAATATCAATATTGTTATCATCACTTTTATTATATTTTACCTTTTTATCTATATCGTTACCTTTTTTCTTATTTCTTTTTATAATCTTAGTAGCAGGTTCAGACAATTTATTTGACAGTTTTCTTATTCCAGCCTTTGTTTTGGCTTTTAAAGTAGCAATTGTTTTTATAGTTTGCTTTTTCGTTTTAATAACAGATTGAGAAATATAATTTTCGATATCATCAAATTCTTCTACAGCTTTTTCATTCCCTTTAACCTCTTCTAACTTTTTAAACAGTTGTTTTGTGTTTTGATTAAGTTCAACAATATTTTCTTTCACGGATATTTCGGTGATTGCTTTATCAGTATGTTTATTATGTAAGTTTTCAGTTTCATCAATGCTGCTTAACTGTTCGGGTAGTTTATTGATAATATTTTCAGTATCCCCTTTCTCGTTCAAATTTTTTCGTTGTGCATTTTCATTTGCATTAAATGTTTTTTTATTTGATTTTTCAATTTCAGATTTTTTAACTACCTCTGAATTAATAACATCACATAAAATTTCTGCAGTCGATTCAGTTCTTTGCAATACTTGCGAGCTATCTGTGACCGATGACTTATCAATAAATTTTTCTTTAGTTTCAACCATAATGGTTTCTTTTAACAATATCTTAGATATTTCTTGAACTTTAGGCTTTCGTCCCCTACGTTTTTTATTATTAACATCTTTAAGAGTTTTGGATTCAACTTTATCATTTAATGCATTAGAAATAGTAACATTTTCATCAGAAATTTTGGATTTAACTTCCGTATTTAATGTTTTAGAAATTATAACATTTTCATTAGAAGTTTTGGATTCAATTTCAGTATTAACCTCCTCAGAAATGATAACCTTTTCATCAGGAGGGTAGGATGTAATTTCTTTATTTACTTTCTTAGAAATGATAACAATTTCATCGTAAGCTTTAGATTCAATTTCATTATTAACTTCTTTAGAAATAATAACGTTTTCATCAAGATTACTGGAGTCAATTTGATTATTTACCTTCATAGAATCGATGGCGTTTTCATCAGAAGTTTTAGATTGACTTTCATTATAACCTTCTATAGCAATATTTCTGGATTCAATTTCATGGATGATGACATTTTCATCAGAAGTTTTAATTTCAATTTCATTATTTATTTCTTTAGAAATAATAGCATTTTCATCAATACGCTCGAGAACTATGCTTGTTTCGCTTTTATTTCCAGTGATCGGTTGAACTACATCGTAATTTCTATCTTTATTATCATCGCAAAAAGCAGGCAAAATACTTGTAGCTTGCTCCAAAAAGGGAACACCTAGCTTCTCTTGCAACTTTCCAGTTAACATTGCTATACAGTCATTTAGTTTACGTGTTCTTTTTTTAGTTGTAATGTTTTCAGTTTGATTAACTGGTCCCGGTGGACCTATTTTTACGATATCTTCTGTTGAATTACTATTAACAATTGTTAGATCTAAAGCTGGAACGATTATTTGTTCGTTTGATGGTACGTTAATCGGTAAAAGAGGTAGTGTTATTACATTTTGTGTGGAAGTAGATGGCAGTGATAGATCTTCATTACATTTATCTTCTTTTGCTATAACTTTGATGGGTTCTTCTTGCGTATTTTTCTTACTCTGACACTTTCCGTGAATATCTTTAAACATTTTCTTAATTGTTCTCTTTCGTTTTAATATAATGTTTTCTGGTTCTTTATCTTTATCATTATCTTTTTCCAGATTAGCACTATTTTGTTGTATCTCTTCTTCTTTCAAAGTCACAACTGGATCAGAACTTATAGGTTCACTATTACTACTTTCAACATTTTTCGCATTTCGCTTGGATCTGCGAAACGATATACTTCTTAAAAAAGTTCGTTTATCTTTCGGCTTTAAATTCGATTTTTTCGAATCTCCATTCTTTGACAGATCTTTTGGATTGTTTATCGTGCGAAGTATTCGTTTTTGATTTCCTCGTCGAAAAGTATTCGATATCTTTGCAACCACTTTTTTAGTTCTGCGACGAAACACGTTACCTAAATCGTCCTTTATTTGCGCATCATCTTTTGTGGTAACCTTCTCTTCTTTCGTCGGTTCATTTTGTTCTTTGCCACTTGAGTTTAAAGATGATCGTGTTCTACGTAGTGCAACGGTTTCCGTATTTTTCTTTAATCGTAAATTATCTACGCTACGTTTTTTGCGCATTGCTAAATTATTTCCAATTGTATTTAGGGTAGTGCTGGTGCCAAGAAACTTATATCCTCTATTTCCAGATATTTTTTGTTTCACGATAATTTTTTTCCGACCTAGCGTTGGCACAAATTTTTTTCTGGTGATTTTTTGTGTTAGATTTGGAAATATTTGTCGAACAGCCCGTTTCGCTGGTAAATTTGCCAACATTCGTTGAATAGATTCAGCTAAAGGAAAAATAAGGGATTAATTAATCATTTCTTAAATTTTTGTTTTTTTTTTTCTTTTATTGATGTTTAAAAATTAAAATCAAGCTTCATATTGTCATAGATATTTCAGTCTGTAAATATTATTGAACAATTAGTAAAATCTTTTAAGTAAATTGTTATACCAAATATATCATATTTTAAGCATACATAATTGCCAAGTAATTATTAATTCCATAATAGTTTAATACAAACCATAGTTTTAATTAAAGAAAAAATAAAAAAAACTATATTTTTTGTATGTTAATTTGATTTATACAATTACTGAACATGAACATTGAACATTGTTTTTCATTAAAACATGTATTTGCAGAACACACATATTTTAGGAATTATATATTGTGGCTCGTCAGTCGATAGAATATGTACTCGAATTAATTTTAATGTAAAGTTAAAGGTAAGCAATACAAATAGAATGTACACAAATATAGAAGAAAACGAATAATATTGCTATGTAATAATTTTCTATTTGGCATTTATATTCCCTTCCTCCCACACTTACAATTGTGTATCCCCTACTTGTTGTATTGCATGAAGCCAACAACTCAAAATATACAAAATACAAGTAACTAACGATATTAACAAAATTCATCCACCCTTTACGCTTATACGGTTATACAAAGTATTTACAAATTCAACCAATTCTAAATGAACAGAACACACGCGTGATGCTATTTTCTTATATCTTATATTATATTTTGTAATATTATTATTATTGACATTAGAAGATTGAAATACATCACATTGTAAAATGTAACAAATTTACATGAAAAACAAATTCACTTCATGTCATGATGACATTGTGCCATGCTATAAATACGTATATATTGCTTTCTGATCTTACTTCTTTTTATTGTTTATATTCGTCCTTAGACTTCCAATTTGAATATCTAATAAATAATGTTATGTGATGTTTAAGTAATATATTGATCGGTTTGCGATTAAACAAATTGAACATAATAAATATGTCGCGACAGAATATCAACATACATTTTAATTATTAAAATTTACTTTTTTTATTAAATTATTGTTTTATGATTTGAAGTAACTTGAACTTATTGCTTTATTTTATAAATAAAGCCAATGTTAAATTAAAAATGCAAACATGAATACAAAATATATTAAAATCAAACATACCATCACTGGGTCTTGGTCGTGGTGTTTGTGGTTCCTTCGATTTTTGTGATGATGTATCGCTGTTTTCAATTTTCTTTGGTCTCACCACTTTACGTAAACTAGAACTTGAGCGATGTGCTCGCCTTCGCCTACTACCAAAATATCTGTATTTAATATTGTGTCTTTTCTTTGCCAATATCCAAGCATAATCACTGGAACAATCAAGCATATGTCTGTACAAATCTAAAATACCATTACAATCTCGACCACATTTCGAACATTGCCTTTTCGTAGCTACGTCACCAGAATTGTTAGTATTTTCTTCATCAACAAATGTACTTGATAATGTTGTGACTGATGACGACATGCTAACTTTTGAATTTCTTGAATTTGAGTCCATGTCAATTGAATCACTTTTCGATAAACTAATTGAATATGATGTTAGACTATCCATTGAGTCTTCAACACAAATATTGCCAAAATATTGTTTTTTATTGTATTCACTATGACGCTGTAATGCAACAGAGGGTATGTAAAAGTTTCGAAATAAGTTACCATCTATTAGTTCTTTGCCAACAATTTCGTAGTGTGTTGAATGAACAAAGGGATGCTTAGATACTTTGTGTTCTTCTAAAGATTTGACTGTCGCAAATTTTGAACCACAACCGAAACAAATATAACACCTAGGACGTGCCCATTCACCACTTAATACAATACTCGATCTTAGATCTATTAGTGGACGATCCCGTTTCAATAAATTAAGTAACATCGGGAATTGGTCATCCTTTGATTCATGCGTAAAATTAGATACTGGTACAATTGATTGACATGTATTATCAGAACTATTTTCTTCGTCCGTCGACTCAAGCTTTATAATACTTTGATCATTTTGCTCTAAATTAATTTGTGGCAGAACTCTTGTATCAAGAATTCTGTTCAACTGTGTAATAAGTTTTCTTTTTTCATCTCTAGCTGCTTCGCCAACCGCTAATACATTTTCTTCGCCAGACATTTCAAACTCTTGGCGTGTGACAACTTCATGCTTTGTTCGCATTGTTAGTTGGGTCCACATATCTAACTTGGACAAATCACGCATACCGGCTATGGGTTGCTTTATTTTTTTAACAATCTTACCGCCTTCATTTACGTATTTATATTTTTTAACACAATCCCATTTCCACTTCCATGAATTTTTGGTGATTGGTTTCTTCATTTTACCAGCAGGTAGCGGTTCAGCACCATACTGTTGAGCTGTTAATAACGTTGGAAATGCAGTAAAGACAGAAATGGTGGTTGCCTCGTGAATTTCACTTTCGGTAACAAGAGGACTTTTGACTAGTATACTTCGAACAGCTGGAACTGCACCAACTGGGCTCAGAGGACTTGGTGACATTGGACCTCCCTCGAGCTTACCATCTAAATGACAACTTAAATTTTGTTTTACATTTCCATTGACAGACTCATAGAAATTCTCATCGAATGTTCCGGCTAATGATTCAATTTTATTATTTATTACTTTCGGTGGGGTAAATTCAACCGAGTCTATTGCATTCATTGAGTTACTTGTTGACCGGGCATTTTTAGAGCTCCGTGTTGATCTGATGTTAGGTGTATCTGAAGGAATTGATTCAGTTGACGTTCCTCTGCGATTTTTTGCACCTTTTCTTGATCGGGGTGATCGATTTTGTGCAATACCCAATCGAGATAAAATTGTTTCTTCATTTTGCAATATTTGCTTCTTGCGTAAACTTGAACTTTTATTACTTGCCAATTTTTGATGGCGCAAACTGCTTCGTAAAAATGGTTCTTTTGTAAATTGATTTCCATGGGATATTGAGATTTCATTATCAAAATCAACTTGAACAACCAATGGTGTTGTTGCTAGACTATTGTCCTTTTCCTGCTGTTGCAAAGTTTTATCCTTTCTTTTGGAAAAGCTGGCATTTTTAAATGGTGATTGTTTCATTTCATTTTTATGTTTTTCATGGAAATGTTGTTGTAAAATTTCACGATTTTGAAAACGCAGCGAACATTCTTTGCACGCAAAATATTTATCAAAATGAACATTGACTAAATGATGTAAAAGTGGAACCAAATCATCGCTAGGTAAACAGGTTATCTTTCCAACATTACAATAGGAGCAGCCAGGATACACTGATGACGATATGTTTGAAGTTCTTGCACTTAACCTTCGACCTATATTATTATGATGCACTCGTTCTAAGTGCTTCGCACGAAGCTTTTGACTTGAAAATGACCGATCACAATAAAGACATAATATTTTATTTACTACAATCGGATCATCCTTATCGGTTGCATTCATTTTATTGTGAACTAATGTATCAATGATACCACTTAGTCGTTCCAAAGACACACTACAATTTAATCGATCTGTTAAATTAAGTGTGTCTGTAGCTGCGTTGTTTTCATTCAGCTTATCCTCATTCTGTAGATCATCGTTTGCCGGGAATTTCTCATATTTTTTGGACACAAATGGCACTCTAATATTTTTAGCGTTACGAAATGTAAGCGATTGAACACAATCAGTAATCGTATTTCTTCTTGTCTTTACATTTTTGCGGCCACACAAATTTCCTACATTACCAGCGACATTGCTTAAGCTATTATTTAAATTATTTTTTTCTTTAGGCAGTCTTAGATCGGAATTTAATGAATTTAAGCGTTTAGAAGTTCGTGTACTTCTTTTCAGTTCAGATTCGTTCAACACCTGTTGCGTTTGTGATTGTGATAATGATGTTTTTGGTTCGGTTTCATTGAAAGAATTATCATCAACTTTTGTAAGTAAATGTGAAGTAGCTCCATTTTCAGTTATTTCTACATATTGGTGCGTAGAGCCACTCCTATGAACCATTTTATGCTGAAAAAAAAATATTTTCCATTAATTATTATAAATATGGTTTCATTGTTTATAAAAAAACAAAAAAACAAAATATTATCAAACGTATATAAAGTTGATGATCTATTAGCTAGGTTCAATAAACATTATCTGGTCAAAAATTATTACTTACAAAGCTAAAAGTGACAAAGAGATTTTAGCACAAGAACTTGAAGTCATAATTTTAAAAAGCTACATCTAGCTCCAATAATCTTTATTGAATGACATCGAAGAATTCTCTTTTATTATTTATTTAAATCATGGTAATTTTTTTCGTAGCTAATGAATAGCGCAAACCATAGTAAAATCAATTTTCATTATAAGCTATAAAATTAATTTTAACATTTTAGTCCACTCAAGCCCATAAACAAATAAAATATTTCCGAAAAAATTGTTGTGCATTTTTTCAATTAGTAGTTCTCTTCTTTCTTTTTTTTTTTTTAGTTGAATCGTGTTGCATATAGTTATATATTTTAAAAGATTTATAACACCAAACCGAATATTCAATATAAACATATATATAATATATATACGCATTTTATGGTGTAACGGTTGTATTTCCAAATAATATATTATATTTACAGAGAAACGTATATAATAACTATATAGTTTCATTGAACTGAATACGTTCAGTTTATTTTTTTATGCAGTTATTTTTTTTATGCTGCGATTGTAGCTATTTATTTTGAGTTTATGTTATCAACAAGCAACATTCTTCTTTCATGTAATATTTACAGAAATTAATTGATTTTATTTATTTTAAACAGGCAGCCAAAATATTATTAAACCAAATTGATTTTACTTACAATTTAGTATTAATGGAAATAATATATAGACAAAATTTAAAAAAAAATTATTAAAATTAATATAATTTTATTAGTTTTGAATTTCGATATCTGAATAATGAAAAAAAAATATGGAAAAATTGATTTAGAATCATATGAATAGGAATATATATGTACTATCCATTATCTAACTTTGCTCTACTTTTAACATTTCACAACTAAAATTAAATATTCTGAAACTTATTAAATTTTGAATAATTTATTTTTAAACTAAAACGTTTTTGATTCAAATGTTTCGAGTAGTTTATTTGTTTTTCTTTTTTTTTATTTTACCGTTTTTATCAGAAATTTACCTTCGTCACTTGTGACAATAAATTAATTGTTCTGAACTTGTTTTGTTATGTATTGTTTTGATAATAAAGATATATTTGATTTTGCCATTTTGGGCATTATAAGACCTATATAACTTTTTCGTTCTATTCTTACATTGCATAAATTAATTTAATTTATTCACACATACGATATTTTAACTTGGCCATGCCAAGATTCGAAATATTTTTAAATCCTTAAAAACAGACTTTCTATATAAATACTAGTCTATTAATATACAAGTAATACCAAGTACTGGACAAAATAAAATAAAAAAACGCTTTTTGAAGCTCATAATCGGAAGACTAGACTTAAGATAAACCCTAATATGGATCAAGGAAAAGTTATTTACATTTTAGGGTGTATACATTTCCAAGAAAAATCCTCATGGAAATTCTGATAATAGATAAATCCAACAAAGATTTGATTTTATAGATAATTTGCTGATAGTTTTAGTGGCTGAATTTTATTTTTTGTGCTAGCTTTTTGTAGACGAACATAATGTTTTACCTTCCTCTGAAGTGGCACAAAAATGTGACTACAAACGAATATAATTCAATCCATAGTACATTACATATATTATATGTATATATTTTATAAATTTATAAATTAATGTTTACACATAATAAAAATTTCTATATTTCTATATAGTTTATTAAACAATCAGAAAATAAATAATCTTACCAGATCTGATACTTACGTTAAAAAATTATGAAATTTAGTAAAATATACTTCGATTATACGAAATTCTACATATTTAAATGTTTGCTTCTTATCTTAATAATATAGTTTTTTTTACCTTGTGCCAAATTATTAATAATAATGTTTATAACTGAAAACTGTTTGATATAAACATAAATAACGAAAGCATTTCATTGAGCATAGCTGATGATTGTTTGACAGCATTTATAATGGTTATATTTCTGCACTTTGTGCCATTGTAAGCAAATTTTTGCATACACACACATACACCATACTTTTGTTAGTAAAGTTTTGTCGACCTATATCGACAGGTGGTAGAAAACAATTTAATCCATTTTATATGGTTTTCAAAAACCATTTTTGTGATTTACTACTGAAAGGTTTTGCTATCGTAGGTAAATTTACAAAGTTTATAAATTAATTGCTAAGACTTTACTTTGTGGTTAACTCAATCAAAAATAGATTTCTGTAAGCCAACAAAGTCATACTAAAATACCTGCTGTAAAATATTTCACATAAAGTGCATTCAATAAAATTGCTGTGTGCAACCAAATAACATAAGAATTTAAAATAAAAATAGAGGTATAAAATGATTGCGATGCCTCAGCTATGGACTATGGTCGATTATAATATAAGCCTACTGATGCATATACATACACATTACACATTCAATTTAATGATATCATCAACAGCATCAAATAATTTTGTTATAAAACCAAAAGGCAGAATAAAAGTTCTTTTAATAGTCTTCTCACTCATTTTACATCTTTTTTTTTCATTCTTTTTTTTTTAAGTGATTGTGAAAAAAAATATAAAAACCATTTCAAAAACCTGTCTCGTTAACATTTACAATTTTCACCAATTTATTATTTGTGTGGTTCTGCGGGTATTGTTAGAAACATTTTTATATCGAATTAATTATACCCTTGTGCCAGATCTATTGAAGAGAAAAATTATTATACGCTATATTTTCAACTAGAAAATAAATTTTCTTTCATTTTTATTTGATAATTTATTTGCTTCAAAAAATGTGTTGTAGGTTGTAGCAATTCTTTTAATTAAAAAAAAAAAATGAAAGAAAAAAATACCAAGAAAAAAGTGTTAGACTGGTCTTTTATGCATGGCAAAGGTAAATTCCTAGATTGAATAAAAACAAAAATTATTGGTATATGGGAAAAGGAAATAATTCAAAAGTTTTCCATAATTTGTTTGTTCTTAGTGGGCTTAATGGTTAAAATTGTGAAATGTATTTATTTATGCGAAAAATATTGCCAATATAGGTGAATATTATTTTCATATGTTTTCTACAATATTGTGGTGACATTTTTGGATTATTTTTAAGAATATTTGTAATATAATAATAATGCCAATGGCAATGGGCTTTTTAAGTAAAATATTTTCGTATTGCGTGATATCTGTGAATTATGCTACTACTTTCTGAGAAAATCTTTGAAGATACTACTCGACGAAAATAATTTATGAAGTGTAGGCGTTATAAGGTTGCGGAGCTTAATAATTTTTTATATTATTCTGCGCATATTAATTTTGAAAATCGGTTTATTTTGAAATTTACGGTTCAAGACGATTTATATTTAGTTCAGGCTTAAATTTAAACTAGTTCGTAAATCTAAATAGTATTCAATGTTGTACAAAACATATGCTAAACTTCAACGTGATGTATTAATTTTGATTTTAGCATTAAATGCTTCCTCTTTCCCCAATTCGAAGATAAAACACTTCTTTTTTTTTAAATTGTCGAGAATAATATTACTTCTTTTACAAAATGAACCAGTTTTTGTATATTTAGAATTCTTTTTGATATATTTTTCACTGATTTTGTAAAGGATATACCTAAACTCTATAAATAATCTATTATATACAGATAAATATCTAATAATCCTAAGAGGAAACGTCATATTTCTACAAAAATAAAATCATAACAACGATTTACGTATTACAAGTCGAGACCTGTAATAAATACGTAAATCAGTTTTATTAAAACCGAGTTTTAAAAAAAATTAAACTATTCTAAAGTTTAGATCTAAACCTATAGCTTAAATTTCATTCGGTTTGGAGTTTACGGTCCACAGTCTTAACAAAAATAACCTTGAACTCCGATTAATATAAATAAAATTTCTCGAAAATTTCGTTTCAAAATTTTTAAATAATATTTCTTTTAAAAGTAATTGTTGCAAAAAAAAAAAAATCTTCTAAATTGAGTGTAAACAATATATATATTAATCAAAATTGATATTCATTTATGAAGATTATTTTTCATATAACAAAAATCTCTCATCAATAATAAAACGCAAAAATTTAAACATTGTCACGTTCAAATGTAGATATATTGCAAATAAATTATATAGTATAGGTAACTATTTATTCTACATATTTTTTTTTTTTTTTAGTTTATTTGCAGCTAGTATTTATTTTGGATCGTTAATTGTATTCGCTCTAACTATCTAAGTATAATCCATCCAATTTATATATTTTACATTGCATTTCTATTCACGCTTCCAATGAATGAAATCTATTTACTTATTTCTTTCATTTTTCCAATTGCTTATACACACATAAAAGAATATATTCAATATAAGCTACAATAAATTGTTGATTGTTCCAATTTAGAAAAAGGATTTTTATTAGCTGCTTGTGGTTTAACGAAAAGAAAAATATTTAAAAGAGAAAAAGATTTACTGTAACAGGCGATCGTTAGCAAAATGAAAATAATATTGCTTTTAGTTAACATACTTATTTGTCAAGTTTACTGAGGCAGCAAGAGTTTATAATTAACTTTTCGAAACATCATTTTGTGATATTGGATTTCAGATTATTTATTATTATTATGAGTAAAACAACATAAATCATAATATAATTAATATCAACAACGTCTTTCAAAATTTATTTAATAAATTAATTAATTATTATGTTTTTAAAAAATTATTGTCACTTTAGTCACTACTTATACTGTGCAAAAATAAAAATAAATTTATTATATTTTGTTGATGTTCTAAAATAATGCTTATTATTTTATTTTACTTGAAAATTATTTAACAATTTTGGTTTTACGCAGTAAGTATAATAAATAGAAATAGAAATAGAAACTCAAACCGTATGACGGATGTTCAATTATTATAAATATATTTTATTTTATTACGAAATAAATAGATAAGAGATGCGGCCTTTCTCATCAAAATATGATTGCATCGGTTGTCGAACTGTATATACAAAACTAAATGACAAACTTTTCAATATAATTTTGAAATTAAATATTAAGAAATTAAAATTAAATTGATTTCGTGTTCACTGGACCGAAGCAATTTGATTAAAGTAAAGCTATCCCGCATAACCTGACGATACAGTTATGTGCTTAAGATAGAGGTTCGATATCGAACTAATAACGTATGTATAGATTAATATCACATCCTATTATCGTTATATGATCGATATCAGATAACTATCTTAACCGCATATAGGTTACAGCTTATTAGGGAGAGATATTAGTTCGATTAACAGGAAGGTTCGATTCTTTAGTGAAAAAAAATAACATACTCTGTGATAGTATGATATTAATATCCTTTGTGAAAAAAACAATATATATATATGCACTTACACACTAGGGTGGATCGACTTTTTTAGAACTGCCGGTACCATTGTTTTCTGAGTTGCATTTTGTCTCAAGATTACCGTCA
>JAABKK020002362.1:12729-22950 GCA_011634745.2 Catotricha subobsoleta
CAAACAAAGCCATATACTTATAATATATGTTCGTTTTTCTTCATATCATGCAAACGGTAATGGCTGACATAACAGTTTCAATTAAGTTTAATAGAGATTAGTTGTTAGTTCGTACGACGGAAAATGAAGCTGATTTGCTCGATTCTCTCTGTGTGTAATAGTTTTTTTTTTCTTTTTATTTGTATTTTAATAAATTGAATTGCACACCGTCAACACTACAATTTATGCTAATGATGTTGTCGGTAAAATAGTTGCCTTACCTACAATCTAAAAATATGTCCTATGACTTGTAAGTTGTGTATGTAGCGAGCGATATATGATTAATAATATCAATATACAAAAGTTTGTTTGTTGGTATTTAATATTGTTGACTGTTCAACTGTTTTTTTTTTTATTGTTGTTTTGTTTTGTTTTAATTTTTTTTTTTTTATTATTATATCGTCTCGTTTACTTATTATACAAATTAATAATAGCCAATAATAAAGAAAACAACAATGTAAATATAAAATAAATGAAAGCGGGATGAAGCACATGCAAAAGCATCATCATATTAGTTTTACTTCTGTCTTCTGTGTCCATAATAATTCCATATCGTAATTTTTTTTTCATTTTATTTATTATTTTTTTTGCAACACAATCAAAAAGTAACGTTATAATCATTTGTACTAACACAAAGTAAGCCTTTGTTCTTATTTCCTTTTTTCTTGTTTTATTTTTTTTTTTTTTTGTGTGCGGCGTAATTTCTAGAATGATTTTCAAACGCCAATAAATTTCGTTCAATGAAATGTTGCACAAGATCATGATTTTTTTTTTTTTGTTTTGCTTTTGGTCCGCCAATTTGCGTTTTAAAGAAAGTAAATGTTTTGAAAGCAATTTCACATAATTTTTTTTCGTTTTTTTTTTGGGCCACATGCCTTACTTACAATGCATTTTTATTTTAAACGCCAAATTACTCATGTCAGAGAATCAATAGACAAGGTCATTTTTAAAGAGAAATATGTAACATACTTACTTGTTTTTTTTTTATTTTTGTTTTTTTTGCTAATCCATTTTAGTTCTATTAAGGTATTTAATAATGTTGTTATACGACCATGATCTTATTATGAACAACTAGACCAGACAATTTGATTTTCTTTTCTTTTTTTTTATTATTATTTTGTTCAGTTTGTTAATTACATATTAAGGTACAACTGTTAGATATATTTATTCTATTTTTTTTCATTCCACATGAATTTTTGCCATTGGAGGTCATCGCATAGTTTAAATTTTAGCAAAACACCAAATATTTTTGTTTAAATTGTTTACAAAAATTAAAAAAATGTTGGTAATTTCATCATTCATTATGTATATTTTATTACCGTTAATAAATTATTAAATACAGGAATTAGGTTTTTAAGTACCATTAAGTGTGACCTATTCACAAACGCGCTTATTGGCCGCATATACATATCTATCTAATCTCAGTCTAGTGTTTTCTATTTTTTTTTTTTTTTTTTTTTCATTATCTTGTTTAAGCGCACATTTTGATACTCGTCTACCTCTTATTGAATTACGTAAACAAGATAAATGAAGAGTTTATATTTAATTTCAATCGTGTATTCTGTGCCGTTATCTACTTTAATTCTTCAAATATTTTGGAATAACATATTTTTTTAATTTAAAATATATTTTTTTTTTCTTTTTCTAAATATTGCGATCTATGGACTGGTTATTCCAAATATATTTATAGTTTTATTTAGTATTTGACCAAAAATTTGTCTAGCAACAACATTTATCGCACAATCGGCAATGCCAATGAACACTCTGGGCCACTGCAATTAAATATGCATCAACGATTTTTTTTTAATATTATTTTTTCAAATTATTTATTTTGTTATAACGATAAAAAAAAAATGGTTGAATCGAGATAAGAATTAATTCCAATACTGGTGAATAAAATGAACGATAATAAGAGAGGCATTTCATCATTTTTTTATTTTTTTTATTTTTAATGATAAACTGGTACCGCCCTTGAATATAAAATTCTATTTGGTTCTATAGTGATGATAGCTTTTTATTCTGTAAAATATAAGCGTAATGTTTCTCATAATCTAATAATTATCCTTGATACAATATATAAAAATTGTCCATCATCATTTACAGACGTAATGGTGAATGATTCAGTTTTACAGATAAACTGCATATGTATAACAATGATAATATTTAAAAACAAAATATTGTAATTCCATGACATTTAAGCCCATCATTTCTGTTAAGCAAACAATTTTATGATTTATTCTAAATTAATGTTTTGTTTTCATTTTAGCTGACATTGAATTTGATAGAATCCAAAATAAAACAATAAGTGTTTTGGAAGCTGCAAAAGATGCAATAATTCCAACGGTACTGACGACAACAACTGATTTTCCAACACCATCAACCCGGGAAGCAGTAACTGAGTCTACTTCGACAACTACAGAGTCTATACCCATTACTACTACTATTACTACAACAACAACAAAAAAACCAACAACAACAACACCAGTTCCAATCACAACTTCAACAACAACAACCACAACAACACAAGCTCCAGTAACAACAACTGTTAAGCCTCTACCACCAACACCAGTACCCGCTCCTAGTACAGGAAAATGGGATTGGACTGATGATAAAACGAATGTAACTTGCGTTATTGTGCAATTTGCAATACAATTGAACTTCAATTATACAACAGCTGGTAAGTGGACAGCAGCCCATACAATACTTGTTTACTTCATTTTTTTCTTGGTTTTATTTAGAAAATGTTCAAAAAAAAGAAATACATTTTTATCTTCTCAATTTCAGATAATAAATCAAAGAATGTGCTTTATAATGTGCCTACAAATAGAACAACTGTTATATCTGGTGATTGTGGCAATGGCACAACAGATCAAAATATAAAATTGAAATGGGGTCCAACATTAAATACTAGCAGCTATCTTCTACTTTTATTCCAATTGAATGACACCACCAAACAAATTGCACTAAAAGAACTGGCATTTGAATTAAGTACTGCTGAATTTCCTGATAGCAATAATGAAACAATTACATTGTATCATGTTGGTAATACATTTGTTGCGCCCAAAGACATGTCATATCATTGTACCAAAGTGCAATCATTAAATTTTACCGATAGCGAAACAAATAATAAAACAATTGCCTGGGCACTTGTCTCACATGTACAATTAGAAGCATACCATAAGAAAAATGGTGCTCAATTTTCACTGGCCAAAGATTGTGATGCCATCGATACACCAGGTATGGAGATAATTTGGTCTTCTTTTTATTTTACTTGTTTTGGTGCTTGATCCGATTCAATTTTTATTGTTGTTTTTTTTTATATTTAATTTAATTTTTTTCTTTCTAATTGCAGATATTGTTCCAATTGCTGTTGGTTGTGCATTGGCTGCTTTAGTTGTTGTTGTTTTAATTGCTTATTTGGTTGGACGTCGTCGGGCTCAAGCCAGAGGTTACGTCAGCATGTAAGCGAACACACTGTTACAGGAGAGAAATGTGAAGAATGAAAAAAAAAAAAACAAAAAACAAAACAATTTTTCGTACAGTAAATGTGCTGTGAGTTTGAATAATAAGAATTTAGTTAAATGCTTGAATTTGACCATTGACTTTGTGGTTTTCTCTTTATCTTTATCTTTATTTAATTGTCATAATCAATTCCTGAGATGTTTATTTGATATAAACATACACCCAATAAATTGTAATATAAAAATAGTTAAAATTAAATTTGTAAATGATTTTTTTTTTTTTGGTTTTAAACTAACTTTAAACGAATTTTATTTTGAAATTTCTCAATATTCTTTTTCAATTAATTTTTTTTTTTTGGATAAGAGCATCGTAAATTTCAAAAATTTCTAGTATTTATGAAAAAATAAAAATTAAAAAATGAATTTGTGTTAGTTGTGTTATTGTTACTACTTACTTAACCAAGGGTACACACATTTTCTAAATTTAACAGGAATGGCAGAATGTGTAGTTTTATATTATTAGCGTTCTATCGCTTTGAACCAACAACAATTTTTATATAAGTCAATAAATATAATAAATATGAAAAAATAAAATTGTTTTTCTTTATTGATTTAAAGTAAAATTTCATTTGTATGGTACAAGTATTTTTTATACAAGCGAAAAAAAAACATTATTCTGGCTCATTTGCGCCTTCTGTCATGACTGCACCTTTCGCTATGACTTGAGGCGGATCTTGTGCGAAGGTGGTCTTTAACTCTTTAAGCCGCGTAATTTTAATAAAAAATTAGTTATAAACGTTAAATCTTCTGTCATCACAGCGTTTATTTCAAAATCATTAGCAATCAGAAAAGGATCGATTGGTCCGTCATTAGGCTGATTACTGAGATAGTTTGCAGCATTTACATCAAGTTCGACGAATTTGCAACAAAATGCGTAAGTTAAACTAATCACCTCCAATTTCCCACGATAAGTCACGTTTTGTAGAGCATTTCTAGCGCAAGGTCCAAAAAAATTTAAAAAAAAAACACACACCAATAAATAAATCTACAAATCTCGCAGCAAAAGCTGCTGTGAAATCAAAATGTTTTTTTTATGTAATGCTAATTACAATAGGCCAATAGTACGGGAGAGAATTTAAAAATTATATACGAACCGAAGCGGTTTCGATGACTTCCAGTTCTATTAGCTCCGAATCCGTTTCGCAGCCGTGCCTGAACCTATGCAACATTTTTTTTTGTTTAAACAGAACCGAAACAAAAAACTGAACCGGTTCGATGCCCTGATTGAAATCACTTACGTAAAAGACCGTTAAGGAATCTATATTTAAAAAAAAGAATCAAAAATATCAAGAAATTGATTAAAAATGAAATCAAGGAACCTTGATTACAGGTTTACAGGTTCTATTCTAATATCCATTAATCGCACTACGCGATAATTTACCCTGCGAATTAGAATAACGGCTATAAATCTACAATGAAAACGCGAGCGCAAGCCGTCATAAAATGAAATTTACTTGAAAATATGCTCAATGGCTGACTAGAAGATGTAAGCATAAGTTTCAAAGCTTAAAATAATTTAAACTAAAACTGACCAATTGCAATAATCGCAACTGACAAATCTAATAACGACCTTTGATTCACGCTTACTTTTTTTTTTTGTGTTTTTTTTGGTTAAAATCGAAATAATGAAAACAACTTCATTATAAATTTACAATTTGACAGTTCGCATACGATTTAAAATAACAATTTGTTCCGCTTGTCACCGATTGTATCAGTCATCAACAAAATAATGATAGAAAAAAATAATTAAAATGGCGTCACGAGCGTTAAGTCGAAATTTACCATATATAAAACAGCAAATATCTGCACTTCTAGTAAATACATCCGCATCTGTAAAATTTATTTGTGTTGTAACAATAATTGGTTACTTATTTTCATTTTCGGAAACAGCTATACAAGTTTTAAGTGTAACACCTGGATATATATTGCCACCGTCCTTCTGTATATGGACAGCCTTTACATTTTGTTTTTTAGAATTATATTTGTGGGAAGTAGTTGTTGATATTATTATTGTAGGTCTTTGTGGTAAATTAATTGAACCATTATGGGGTCAAATGGAAATGATGACATTTTTTGCAATAACCAATTTGGGTGTTGCTGTTCTATCATCGTTGTATTATTTATTTGTGTATATGTGCACAAAAAATGCAGAATTATTATTTGATGTACACATTCATGGATTATCTGGTTATGTGGCTGCTGTATGCGTAGCTGTACGACAAATAATGCCCGATCTTTTAATAGCCAAAACTAGAATTGGAAAATTAACAAATAGGTAAGAATGTCAAACAGCGTAGGAGGAATGTTAAGTAATAATAAAAAAAAAAAAAACCTCAAATATATGTCATAATTAACCCATTATTATATGAATATTGACCTCTTTTCTTCTCTTTGTTTTTTTTTAAGAAATATTCCATTAATTGTGGTATTTGTGTCTCTAATATTGTGGATATGTGGTGCGCTGGATGGCACCATTCCAACAATGTTCATATCTGGTTTAATTGTATCGTGGGTCTATTTACGATTCTATCAGCGACATGGTAATGGAAACCGCGGTGATGGTTCAGAAAGCTTTACATTTGCAAGGTAACATGTTTAAAAATTATTTAATCAATTTGATTGAATGCAAACAAGATATTTTATTCTTTTGTTCTGTTTGTTTTTTTTTTTTTAGCTTTTTCCCTAATGTAATGCAACCAATAATAAGCGCTCTAGTCAATC
The DNA here is from genome assembly GCA_011634745.2 of Catotricha subobsoleta. NCBI lineage: Eukaryota > Metazoa > Arthropoda > Insecta > Diptera > Cecidomyiidae > Catotricha > Catotricha subobsoleta. The sequence goes on from JAABKK020002362.1 coordinate 19,011, forward strand.
CTATTCATGTATTCTTTTTACGAATTGGCATTATAAAACCTCATGCTCCGCCAAGAAGTAGTACATCATCCAGTTTAACATCAGTGGTATCAATACCCGGTGTTGATATGCATGACATGGAAAGGAGACGTCAAATTGCTCTAAAGGCATTGAGTGAAAGATTAGCTCGAACAACGGATGCAAGCCGTCAAAATATTCTTCCGAAATCGTTTCCTCATCCACATCATCATCATCATCACCATCACAATCAACATCAGCACCAGCACCATCACGCTGGTAGCGGCGGTGGTCAACCATCATTTATTGCACCTCCAAGAACCCCAATGACATTTACAATACCAGCTATTCCGCTACCACCACCACCATCAATTCAACCGCAATCAAATGATACGGCATCTACACCAGGAACACAACAAACATCAGATGGGGCACAGGCTGTAGGCAATTTAATTAATTTAGATACAACAAACCAAAATACAAATTCACAAATTTCGTGAATGTGAACAAAAGCAGTTGCTGTTTTTTTTTTCTTTATTTCTTTCTGTTATTTTAACGAATGTGTGTACATAAGAAAAGTGAAATTTTATTGAAAATATGTAATTCTGTATATTATCCAAAATGTAAAATGAAAGAGCAATTTTATTGAAAATATGTTTAAATTAGCCTATAACTAATTATCTAAATGTAAATATTTATTTTTTAATTATTATATCATAAAAATTAAATAACGACGCGCTGTAAAAATTAATATTATTTTCTAGAGAATATTAGATATTATTTTTGTGTCAAAACAGTTTGAGTTTTATTTTTAAAGCAAAACAGATATTGTTTTACTTAATCGTTTGTTGATAGAAATATTTTCAATATTTACCATTTAAAATGGAACATGACAAATTCTTATAAAATTTCTAATAAGCTCCATTGTAAAAATATATTTGGTATCGATCAAACATTACTTACTTTACTTGAAAACAAAAATTAAATACAGTACAGTCACATTCGTGTTTTCAACGAGTGCGCATCTAACTACATATTAAAGTAAAAAGATAAATAATTAAAAAAAAAAAAAAAATACAATGGAAAACCCAATAAGACGTGTGCGAAACATTGAATATAAGCCATATATTGAGATGGAAGGAAATTTCACAAAGCCACTTCCAGCACCACCCACACAAAGCAAAACAAAATGTTGGTTTGATGGTTTACCAGCGCATGAACGTGTATTTCTACATCAAACATTAAGTTCGGCTAGACGATATGCTTGCTTTAAGCCACACCAAAATACAGTTCATAATGATTCATTAGATTTAATACTGGCAGCGAGATATAAACCGCAAATTGATTTTTTTGCCGACAAATTTAGCATTCATATGCGTGATAATGCCATTGATCCACTAACATTTGGTCGTCTGCGAAACACCAAAGATTTAATCATGGAACGAATTATTCCAATTGGTCATCCATTGACTGTCGGTATGTTAACGAAATATTTATTATGTGCGTGCAACAACGAATAATTTTGAATAATTTTAATTTCGATTTTTTTTTCTTTCTATGTATTTTGAAATATTTCTTTCGTAGGTGGTTTGAGCAAAAGATTATCACCGCACAGCGTAAAATTAATTTGTAGCGGACATCATACACCACTTACGAATCCAGGCTATTCTCGCCAACCAGTCGATGGGAATATTTTCAATTATTAGATGCTAATCCATTTAATTGATTTCTAAATTTACTATTAATTATGTATAGGTAATTAATTTGAAATAAAATATGTTTGGTTGTTTTTGATTCTAATCTATTCAAAGAAAATGCCATTTCTATTTCTTTCAAGCAAGTATATATTTAAATTTATGTACTTATAACAAATTAATTTCTAAACAGCAGAAGAAATACATAACATTTACTTCGATCAACATTATGGTCGGTTTATGAATGTGTGCAAAGTTAACCTAACGCAATACCAAAAATCTCGCTGATCAATACAAAACTGCCATAAATGCATTCGTTCCAATAAGAATAAGTGAGCTTTTATCTCTCTTCATTGCCCCGCTTGTTATCAGAAAGAATGAAATAAAAGCTCACTTATTCTTATTCGAATAAGTTAGTGAATGTACTCCCTGTAGCCTGTAATATGTAGTTGAACGGCGATTAAATCGACCATTGATAAGCCATATATCTCCTTAATCAAACAATTTCTAATTTAAAAATGAAATAAGAAGAGGCGTCTTTATAAATAACAGCCTCTAGATTACAAAAATTATGTACTGGGTATGTCTTGATAACCATACCCCACTGCTTACCACAATATTTATAGAAAGCAATGCACTATTACAAGTAGAGTGAGTACCCTTTTTAGTATATTCCGTTTAATTTCGTTATGCTTGTATTTTTAAATTGTGATGTGTTGTAGCGAAATATAAAAATTTGGAATAAATTCATTTGTCACAAACTAATTAATTTTATGTTCCGTTTATTCATATTTCTCAGATTCTCACATGCATCATGGAAATAGTTCTTTATACACGATTATTTTTATACTTAACATTCAATTTATACATTTTTTTTTTCCTTCTCATAATACTTATTATTATGGTGAATGGCCGATTATTCCATTTAGCTTAACAACAGGGGCTGAACTTTCATCGAAGATATTTCATAAAACTATTGGGTCCGAAACATTTCGATTATTGACAAAATGACCATAAATAAGTTTGTGAGGTTTCAATCTGCATCTGAATTTACCTTTAAATTATAATATTGATTTTCATTTTCATTTTAATTCAGACATTATTTACCTGTTTCCCATCTGCAATCTCATGTAAATTGAAAATAAAATACATTTCTCAGTAAAAGATGAAAAGTAAAACGACAATTAAATTACAGATTGAAGCATTTTGTTTATTTTATTATTTTAATTGCATTAATACATTTTTATGTGGAAATAATTATGAATTCTTTTTTTTATTTTTTTTTTTTAAATGAATCTTAAAGATGATTGATAAAAAAGAAGATGATGATTCCTTAAACTTACCACAAAAAAATATTCCAAGGCGATAAACATAATTTACCTGAAAAGGAATATGAACACATGGTTAATATTATTACAGAAAAATAATAATATGTAATAATAATAATAATAATAAAATAATTATCGTATAAATAAATATTTTACACCGATGATTAATTTTTTTATTTCAATTGACCTAAATTTCATTTCAGTTGTCGACTTGTGTGTTCGATAGCACATAAAATATTTTGTTAAAACTGTTTCCGTTATAAATAGTAATGAAATGATTAAAGAGTAGCGTGTGTAGTTATTTTGTAAATTGTGAACAGAAAATAATAATTAGATATTAATATTTATAAATATCAAGTAATGGTCTTGTCTGTATCTGTATTTCACAGCACCCGCTATTTAAGCATTTTTATAGAATATTTTGTTGGGAGCTAAAAAAAAAATGACTGAATATTCTGAGTAAAAAATATATGATGATAAAAATGAAATATAATGGAACAATTTATAACTGGCATTCCATTTATGCTGTTTGGAAATTAGATTCTTCATAATTAAATCCATATTTATGGAATTTGTACATCCTAACATTTTATATGTACACATAACGTAATTGTTCTTTTAAAACAATAACATTGACTAGTTTCATACCATAATGATCAGTCTATCAATTTATAATCACGTTAGATTTAGATAAATTATCTACATATTCAAATTATCAATAATTTTCGAATTTTTCAGCGCTAAAGCTTAAGATTTTTCTTAACTTAGAAATTATACTTTTGAATAAATCAAAATAAAAACGAAAAATTGTTATCGATATTAAACGAATCAATTTAATTAAACTGTAACGTTAGTATGGCCGTGTGACAAATGTGGATATGAAACTCGTCAATTATATTTTCGAATCTATGACGCTGCTCA
>JAABKK020002373.1:9976-28962 GCA_011634745.2 Catotricha subobsoleta
TTTATGCCGTGAAGAATAATAATATTTATGTATTTAGATATTTATATAGGTTAATTAAATTTTATTGTATATATTTAGCTTGTATATAAAATGAGTATAGACCGCTTGCAAACTATGCAAGAAATTATGATCACGGAGCAGGTGGGCATCTTAACTGTCTTTCCGAATTAGTAGAAGAAACAGGAGGAAAAAATTGATTTGGATAAATTATCCGTAGGTGACCCTATTCTATCTGCCAAAGAAATTATCGGTAACGAATCTCAAGAAAGATTGGGATTAATTATTGGCAAAGAAGATAAAGTCCAAAAACAAAAGAATTTGTTGCAAAATCCAAAAACAAAGAACTCTTATAAAAAAAAACCCTTATTTTGAAATCGCTCACATGCAAAAAATATGCAAGAAAATAATTCTTATTATTATTATCTTAAAAAATATATTATTAGATTTTACACTGCGCAAAAAAAAACTATTCTCAATATTTCCGGTAAAAAAAACTCTTATAAGGAGTCCAAAATATAAAGATTTAAATAAATAAAGAAAAACAAATAGAGGTCAATAAAGAGTGTATCAAGTTAATAGATATCGAATTAAATACAGTTTAATGGATGTCATATTCTAATAATTTGATTCTCTTTAATATAAGGTGAACTGCAGCAAACTTTAAGTTTGATATTTATGTCTGCCCCGAGGTCTACCCTGCATAGTTCTGCTTAAAATTAACTTACCGCCTCCATTTAAAATTAATATCAAGGAACCATCTTCGTACTTTACACGTGATATGAAATTTTCATGACATTTATTATGACATACCAACACAATATTTTTAACATTATTAATTTAGGTGTAAGTTTAAATTTTGTTATTGCATCTATATATCAATTTAAGCATTTATTCCTAATTTCAATTTTACTAAATTGTTAAAATAGTTTATTAAAATGGTCACGTTAAAGGACAGACAAATTGGTAAGTCTAAATTTCCCTTTTAATTAAATGCTGGCAAAACAACAAATCTTTCAGCTTATGACGTGTTAAACAGAAAAATATACTAGAAAATTTATTGACTTTAATTCCATTCACATTCACATTTACATTCATAAGCATCCACCTTCTAAATGCAAATAGAGTTTATAATGATATTAGGAATTAAATTTGGAGATATTTTTTAATTCTTATTTCATAGATCAGGAATAATCGTTAGGTTAATTATCAATAATGATTAACTTTTAAATGTAAATAAGAAATTGGTTCTATGTTCTCTTTGATGTTGAATAAAAATCGTATAGTGAATTTTAATAATTGAATCATTTTTTAAATTTTTTAGCTGCCATTAAGCAAATGTTAAATTTGAATACAACACAAACGAGAACATTAGCTGCAGAGCCCGTTTGGAAAGTTCTAATTTACGATCGAGTTGGACAAGATATTATATCACCATTAATTTCAATACGAGAGATTAGAGAATTGGGTGTTACATTGCACATGTAAATTTTTTTTTTTGCAATTAATAATCGAAATATTGCTTTAACCTTTTGATTTCACTTCATTTTAGTCAATTACACTCTGATCGTGATTCAATACCAGAAGCACCAGCAGTCTATTTTTGTGCTCCGACCGAAGAAAATTTGGGTCGAATTGCACAAGATTTTCAAAATGGTTTGTACGATGTCTACCACTTGAACTTTATTTCACCAATCTCAAGGCAAAAATTAGAAGATTTATCAGCTGCTGCTCTACAAGCCGGCTGCGTAGCAAATATACACAAAGTCTATGATCAATATGTGAATTTTATTACACTTGAAGAAGATATGTTTGTGCTAAAACATCAAAACAGTGATTCATTGTCGTATTATGCAATAAATCGTGCAAATACAGATGACGTAGAAATGGAACAAATGATGGAAAGTATCGTTGATAGTTTATTTTCAATATTTGTCACACTGGGTAATGTACCAATAATTCGTGCTTTAAAAAATACCTCAGCTGAAATGGTTGCTAAAAAGTTAGAAAAAAAATTACGTGAGAATTTGTGGGATGCACGAAACAATCTTTTTCATATGGATGCCACGCAAGCAGGAACATTCAGCTTTCAACGTCCATTGCTAATAATTTTAGATCGAAATATTGATATGGCAACACCATTGCATCATACATGGACATATCAAGCATTAGCTCACGATGTATTAGATTTAGCGTTAAATCGGGTTGTTATTGATGATGATGAAAAACCGCATGGTGGCACCAAACCTAAAGCAAAGAAATCATGTGATTTAGATACAAAAGATAAATTTTGGAAAACCCACAAAGGAAGTCCATTTCCAACCGTTGCTGAAGCAATTCAAGAAGAACTTGAACAATATCGTAGTTCGGAAGATGAAATTAAAAAACTAAAAACATCAATGGGAATCGATGGCGAAAATGAAATTGCATTTTCTATGGTTAATGATACAACAGAAAAATTAACAAATGCTGTTAACTCATTACCTCAATTAATGGAGAAGAAACGTTTAATTGATATGCACACAAAAATTGCAACATCAATTTTAAATTATATAAAGTCGAGGCGGTTGGATTCCTTTTTCGAATTGGAAGAGAAAATAATGTCAAAATTGACATTGGATCGAACATTGATAGACATTTTAAAAGATCCTGAATTCGGAACACCAGAAGATAAAATGCGTCTTTTTCTCATTTACTACATTTGTACGCCGAATGTTCCAGAAAGTGAATATTCTAAATTAGAAACAATATTGCAAGAGCTTGGATGCGATCTTTCACCATTGCCCTATCTACAGCGTTGGAAGTTCGTATATTCTCTTTCAGTTTTTTCACATTTATATTAATTATATTTTCATTATCAGGAGCATTATGAATCGTTCATCAATAGTCCAACCCAATCAATATGAAGGCGGTGGCACGAAAACAGTTTCTATGTTTTCAAAACTTGTGACGCAAGGGTCATCATTTGTGATGGAAGGTGTAAAAAATTTAGTTGTAAAACGACATGTAAGTTAATTTAATACCGAAACAAAAGAAAAAATAATAATTTTCTATATTTTATACGTTATTCTATAGAATTTACCTGTAACAAAAATCACTGAACAACTAATGGAATGTCGAACTGGCAGCGATATAGATGATTATCTTTATTTGGATCCAAAATTACTAAAGCGCGGCGACGCCATACCAAAAACTCGTGCTCCATTCCAAGATGCTGTTGTATTTATTGTTGGCGGCGGAAATTATATTGAATATCAAAATTTAGTTGATTTTATTAAGGTGAGTATATCAAATAGCACTCTTCCTTGAAGTGTGATTTATCATAATATTAATTAAAAATATTTTCTTTATCTTCAACAGCAAAAACAAACGGCTAATACATCAAAACGAATTATTTATGGAGCATCAACGTTAACAAATGCTAAACAATTTTTACGACAATTGACATTGCTGGGACAAGAAATTAAGGAAAATTAAAAATTAATTTTTGTTTTCATACTTTTTTGAAATTTAAGATACTATATTTTTTTGTTAATTTTATTTTTAATTATTTTTATTCTTATTAAAGCATGTGTTGTGACCACTCCTACATGTACCTAATCTATAAATTAAATTAAAAGAAAAAAAAATTGCATTACATAAACTTCCACCAAGATTTTAATTATCAGAATTTTATTAGTTCTCTTGATAATAGAGCATTTCATACTTACTTCACATTTTCTAAATTAGACAGGCAGCATTAAAAAAAAATATGAAGAAATTACTGCACTGATAAAACAGTAAAGTTGGGGCAACTATTGTTATTGTTAGTCACAGCCGCTATACAAAATATACCATACAAAAAAAAAACAATAGTTGGCTTGGCACGAAACATAGTTGCCGCTACTATATTTTAGGATTTTTTTTCAGTGTGCACATTAAACATTATATTAACTGAATAAGTATACACTATACATTTACCTTTACATATGGCTATGCTGAATTTAAGCGATTGTTGGTTTAAAGTCGATCTTATATTTTTGTTGTGTGGCAATGAAATTTAGTTATTGGCTACTGAATCGCAAACGGTATATAAAAGATTTTGTGAACTTAGGAATCAAAATCCATCATAGATCCGATCCGTTCACTAAATTCGAAGAAAAACAAAAAAAAATATTGAGTAAAATATTTTTTTTTTATTTTTCTTACTATATTACAATTAGTCCATTTCACTCTCTTGATACAATTCTCAGTTTAACAAGAATACTTTTAAGTAGATCGAGTACTTTATCGTGATTCCGTTACATTCCTATCGTTATCAATTAAAGCAAAATATGAGCTATGTATTATTTCTATTTCTATCAAATGTCTAATCAAATGTGCGGTATAATCTTGTTACATACTCATAATCTGTATTTATTATGTATTATTAAATTATATTTAGCAAATCTAAATTTTGATATGAAATTTCAGTTGCGGTAAAATTTAGACGATAATAAAAACAAAGAAAATATATTTTAAAATTATAAATTATATAAATGAAAATAAAATTAAATATTTATTTTGAAAATCTATCATTTGAATTGCTTGAATATGATGTCTAAAAATATATTAAAGATTTAATGTTTTCTTTAAATTACATTATGCAACATTTGCTTCAAATGGTTTTGGGTAAAATACGATAAAAGTTTAGCCACTTGAACGCAGAAAAATATAATAATAAATAATTTATTATTTACAACTATTTTTCTTCGAAATCTTTTACAATGAGTTCATTACAAAATACAATTGGGGAAAAATTCTTATCATCTTTTCACTTCAAATTAATGGATCTGCTATCATAGTACAATTAAGACCTGAAATTACACATCATATTTTCACAATATTGGCAATTATCGCTGATTTATTAGTTCTTCCTTGTTTTACAAAAATGTAACATTATTATTGACATAATTAACCACTCTGAAGACACTTTGAATGAATTTAATGTAAGCATTAATTGGAAGCTATTAACGCATAAATTAACTAAAGATGACGTGATCAATATATAGATTAATATGGATCTGCGTTTAATAAACACATATATATTATAATTGGATACAATCAAGGTCAAAATATATATTTATTTTTTCTAGTCGCGAATGTAAGACATTACATTTAAATGACTTACAAATGGTCAGAAGACTATGAGGTCCAAATGATGCAGAAAATAATAAATATTCATAAATTTTTATCACATAAGTACTTTTTTTAAACTAGATAATATTCTAAAATATTCTTCACATTATACTTTAAAATGCATCAAACATTCTGGCATATTAAACTTATATAATTTTCAATTCCAATAAATTTAAATTTTTCACCAATAAAATTTTGAGTGGATTTTACTAATTGAATAAGGCAGAAAATCCAAGAAGTGAATTCTAAAAAAATTATAAGGTATTTTATTATTTATCTGAATTAATTAATTTCAACAAAAATTAAAATTATTCGCATATGTTATTATTGGTTATTACAATTGAAATATATTTAATTTATCAACAAATATTGAATTCTGCTTTCATTTATATACCCAATATTTATTGTGTCTGCTTTGTTAATATCTCCTTGTTATCATGAATATGTGACCACTGACCAATAATAAAGTTTTTCGAAAAATCTTATATGCAAATATAAATCGAAAATGAATAAGGCGAAATGTGTGTGAACAAACAAAATAGAACACCAATTAGTATTGCATATTAATAATATTATGTTACCTTCCGAATGAATGACCTCTTCCCATTTTTATTACTTTTTCTTTAACAGAACCATACAAACCAATTCATATTTGAAATTTCTGCTGGTAGTGGAATAATTATTAAGTGCAGTGAGCACCTAATAAATTAATAATATAAACGGTTTATTCCATTAAATTGGTATTAACATTGTTTTTATTTTATTTTAATTTTTTTTTTTTTTTTTTAATTTATAATTATTTTATTATAATAATTATTAATATTTTATTAAATTAAAATTATATACATTAAATAATACAGAATTATAAAATCATCAATAAATTGCATTACTTGAACGCATTTAAATAAAATATAATAGAAATAAAAAAAAAATAAAAATTAATCAATATATACATCGTCGTGTCATTTATAAAATCAAATTTTGTTTGTATTTATCATTCATTTTATTAATACAATTTTATTAATTATATTTTGATAAAATTGGCTTTTTTATGTTTTTTATTTATTTTTTTTTACAATGACAAAATATACTTAACTAGCAACAAAACAAACAAAATTTTAAAAATAAAATATAAAAATATAAATTTCAACAAAAAACAAATAAAAAATATTGTATTTCTCTGTGTAAGCCGTTTTAACTATTTATCAATTATTAATAAAAAAAAAAAAAAAATAAAATAAAATAATAATAAAATAATTGGCAAATAATTAAAATAAAAAAATGGACGTCGATATTTTCTTTAAATATATTTCAATACTGAGTTATTTCGATTATATTAAATTGATAAATCTATTGTGTAGTATACTTTTATAATAATTTTAATCAAATTGATGGATTTTTTTCTTTGCTTCTGTTATTTAAAATGTTTTATTGTTTTTACATTTATCAAAATTTTAAATACCAATATTGGTTACTTTGTTTAAAAAAAAAAATCAGCCTCCTTATTTTTAAATTCTATTGTAGCAAATTTTTTTTTTTTTTTTTAATTATATTTATAAATATTATTTAGTTTTTTATTTTTAATGAGTTATTATAAATTGCTGCTGTATTTTTAATAAATATTTATTTTGCTTTACCACAAAATACTAAAGAGAGATATTTTTCATGATAAATTTATGCTTGCTTGCTTGCTTGCTTGCTTGCTTGCTTGCTTGCTTGCTTGCTTAACGTTTACTGGGAGTACATACAAAAATTCATAATAATTCGATCGTTTATCTTAATTAATGTAAATGTAATTAATTTTTTCGAAAATTTCGTGTTTCATGTTCGTTTTTAATTAGTTCAGAAGTTTTTAATTTTGCCATATTTTGTAGATATTAATTCGGGCCAAAAATTCACTGTCTTTTAATTGAGAAACGTCAACATTTTCGAAAAATACTATATCTTATGAACCATCAAATTTATGAATTAATTATTTTAGTGTGCTAATTTCATAAAAGCTAAAATATTTTATAAGTTTTGTCTTTAAATATAATTTTAATTTGTCAAAAAATTAATCAAAGAAAATTGTTATCTTAGATCAAGTATAATTTTTGTTTGATATTTATACAATTATAAAATTTATACAAAAACTACATTTTGCAAAAAATGATTAATCTAATTATATTTTTTAATATTCATATCAAAGTTTGTATAACTTTATAAAAAATTGTGTAAAATTGTATATCAAAAACAAAACAAGAAAATCTATTTGAAATTTCCTCGGCACACAACAAGGAAATAATCATTTTTGTTAATAGAAAGGGAAAATAGTTTTATGTCACATTTTTTTTTTTTTTTTTCATTACTAATTGTTTTCTTAAACATGAAAATGTAATGACGTGATTTATCGAAAATATTTTCTTCAGAGACCTTATGCCTAACACATTTTATTACATATAACATTTTCAGAATATATCATAAAACATTTTCCATTCATCTTTTAAATTCTTTGAACATAAATGAGTGTGAATCCAATTTGCCACGTACTCAAATCGTTAAAAGTGCTCTAATGCTATCATAACAATTATTTTTAAAAATATGATTAGTGTACAGAGTTATTATAACATAACATTATACGAATACATTGAAATACTATTCTTCCTGTATTTTTTAATTAAAATATTATTTAATTCGATTACAAACATCCATTAGGTTTTTTTAATTTTAGTTTAAAAAAAAAAAAAAAATTAGTTAAAAATTTTGTTTTTTTTTAACAAAACTTTCGTATAAAAATTTAAATTTGTTTTAAATCTAAAACATAATAAACGACAAAACAATTCAGAAATTTCAAAAAAATAATTTTTCCAATTATCATTTCAATTATATATCACAAAATATTTATTAGAGGAGTGTGTTTTTTTTTTGTTTGTTTGTTTGTTTTAATATTGGAATTTTTAGAAAATAAAAGAAATTGCTCAATTTATTTGCTCCAAATTTTTTAAAAGTTTTCGTTTTTTTTCTTTATCTTAAAATATTAAATAATTTAAATAAAGGCACCATTTTGTTTATAGCCTTTTCGAATAAATTTTCAATAATTACTACATCATTTCCTGTAATTCAAAATTAAGATGGAATCTCAATTTTTTTATGAATGTTTTTGAAAAGAAAAAAGAAAATTTTCAAATTGTTTTTTAATTCAGTTATTTTTGTGATGATTGTACTCTTGCAAATTAATAATAAATAAATTAAAAAAGATTGTACTGGTTATAGTAAAAGAAAAAATTGATAAATCAATTTTAATTTCTATTTTATATTTACATTTGTGTTTTAATTATATGAAATTTATAGTTGAAATCAGATAAATCATTTAGTGGTGATGGTTTCGTTCATATAAAATTTTAATTTATGCGCTCATTTTGCATTTATTTAACCGACACAAAATTTGGCAGTGCATCCTTTTTAAACTCAAGTTGACTAAACCAATAATAATTTCATTTGGCATAGATTTCAGATTAAAAGCTTGGAACTAAATGTGAAGGTTTGTAATGGACTCTTTCCCATTATACTGTTATAACAGGTACAGACTAGTGAGATATTCTAAAATATTAAAAGCGGACTAAGCGATTTTGATATTAATAAACGTAAATACATTTAATTTGTTGAAAAAAAATGTATTCTATTAATTTATTTCGCTTAATTCACTTTCGATATTCTATAATATCTCGCTAGTCTGTATTAGATATTAAATGTCAGTTCACTAAAGCACACGGTAAGGCATTTAGTAATTTTAATCTGAAAATTATTCTAATGTGAATTCAAAGAAGGGTTTTGTTACTCTCTGAATACAGGATGTTCTTCGATCTGAATAATATTCGAGTACTGTGAATATTTTCGTGTAGTAAAAAAATTAAATATTTCGAATACTCAGAATATTTTGACTATTCTTGAATATTTCTGAATATAATAATACTGAATACAGTAAATGCTCAATCAATAAATTTATGAATATTTGTGTTTATTCAAAAAATGTATATATGCTGATTGTTTGTATACAGAACTCATTAATTTCTAGAGTAGTAAACCCCACAAATTTAGACTGCGAAAACATGTTGCACAGTCTACTTTATTCCACTAAATCTAAATATTTTCATATTTTTTTTGGCTTGATTTTTGAAACTTAATATTGGTAAAAAATAATTACATTTCTATTATTTTTTTTTTTGTTAAATTGTACATTCACTTAAATTTGTTTTTCTTTAATTCACTTCCTTCCCATTTGTTTCTTTATTTATTCAATCAAAATAATAATAATAATAAAAATGTATCTTAATAATTTTATAAAATATAAAAAAGAAAATCTACTAGAATTAGTATTCTGTTTTAGATATTTAGAAACAATAATAAATTGATTACTATTAATTACTAAATTAGTATTCCATATGAAAATAAAAAAAAAATATAGACTTTTCTATGCTCTTTACAAAAATTAAAAAAAATAGAAGAACAGAAATAAAGATTAGTATACTAATTACAATTTTGTAAGAATAAGATTATTTATAAATATTTTTATTTTGTTTAATTTTTTTCCTTTTCTTTTTTTTTTTTGATTTTGTTTTCTTACTGCAACATTAGTGCAGCTAAGTTTCTTTGTAAAATTGTATCTTTAACTGAATTAAAAACAACCTGAATATTTTGTGTATCGACAGCATTTGTAAAATGATGATAAATGGCGGTGCGTGTATTTCGTCTTACATTCATAAACATTTGCAATATAAAATTTTGTACATCCAATATTGAATGTGGATTACCGGTAAATTGTGGATAATACCAACGTATATCAGTCTCTGGATTTCGTACTTTATGCGCTAATAGATCGGTTTTATTTAAAAATAATATTGTTGAAATACCTTGAAATGTTGTATTATTTACAATTGTGTCGAATATATTTTTCGATTCTTCCAGTCGATTTGTTTTCCTATAAAAATGAAAATGTCTTTGGTTATTCAGTTTTATTAATGTTATTTGCAAAATTCATATTCTTATTTTCTAAAAATTAACTTACCGGTCTTCAGCTAAAACTTGATCAAATTCAGACGTTGAAACTAAAAATAAAATTGATGTGACCGAACAGTCAAAACATTTTGTCCATTTCTGTCTCTGGGTTCGTTGTCCACCAACATCAACAAATACAAAAGGAATGTCCTGTGATTTTGAAAAATATTAATTAATTTGTAACTAAATTTTAAAATCTTACGAAAAAATTAGTTCACCTTTATTCTAATTGTAAATTCATAGACACCTTTCGTTGCTTTTCGACAATGTAGGATGTCTTTATGTGATGGAACATAATTATATCTTGCTATTCGATCCATTTCGTCTAGGAAGTAACTTACTGAATCACTCTAAAATAATATAAAATTATGAAAAAATCAGCAAAGGAATATTATCGCAATATTTGACAAATAAAACAATTAATTATTTACAATTTGAAATTCTCTCCGTCTATCATATGCTTTTCGTATGGCTCTATCTTGCCACAATATATGTAATATTGGTGCATATTGATTAAATTGTTCACTGTCTAAATCAATTCCACTATGAAATATGCGTGCTTGTACAGCAGCTGATTCAGTTTTTGGATGTTCCCATGCTATTTCTAACTTTTCACGTGCATCGACTAATACTTGCATACCTTTAACTATATTTTGATAAATAACATGCTTATATTCACGCATTAGATCTGGTTCAAATTTTATGCCATGAATGATTCGCATTTGTTTTAAAAATGTTGATTTACCAGACTCTCCAGCGCCTAATAGAAGCAGTTTTACCTAAAAAAAAAATAATAATAAACGTTTGAATGACGAAAAGAAAAGTAATAAGAATGATTACAATTGTTTTTTGTTTGAAAACTTTACAGACATGAATATCATTATAAATTTAATGAATGCGTCAACCAAACATGTGACCCAGAGGTTTGGTATTTGCATGTCAGCTGATTTCTATATTTATGCAATAAACAAAAACACAAAATATATGTAATTATTTATGACGTAAGAGGATTCAGTCTTACGAAAAATATTATGAAAAGTTTGTTACAATCAATTTTATAAATAATTATTGTTAAAGCAATATTAGATTGTAGTTGCTTCGTCGACTTATAAGAGTTGGTAGACTAATATATAATTATGACAACTTAATGATCAGACTTAGTGCCGAAAATACTTTACAGACTATATATTCCAATTCAACTAGTAATCGTAGTTGTCACAGCATTGTCTAAACGAATATACTATATTTAACCAAAACAATGATCAACTCATATGTAATAAGCCTTAAACAGTTTCCGTTACAAATTTCAAAAACTTTTCATGAAGTTTTGCCAACAGTTTCGTTTTGTTTCAAGTTAAAAAACAAAAAAAATAAATAATAAACAAAATAAATATTTCATTTATTTGCCAATTTATAAGTAGATACTTTCCAATTTTCCTACTTTCACTTAAATAAATATTTACGAGTTTTTGAAACTTTTTTAAATGTTGGGATGCAAACTTTTTTTTAAAAAAAAAACATCGTGTTGTAAGTAAGTTCTCTGCTGATAATAACCATCAACATTTACTGCTTACGGAAGCACTTTCCTAATAATTTATATAAATTAATTCACAATTATTTATAGATTACCAATTTAAATTTACAATAAATTCTTATTTCATTAGTGTTTTTAATTACAAAATAAACGAATTAACACCTAAGTAATCAACAGTCAATATTCAATTAATTGCGTGTGTGGTTTTTGTATGTGTGTCATATGAAAGAATAAGAGACTATATACGCGTGTGTCTATGAATCAATCGTGATTATTTATAACATTTAATTGAATGTGATGCGATAATAATTATATAGCCACTCCTTTTACAACACTTCGTTCATTTTCTTCTTTTTTTTATATATAAATTATTTAATTCACTTAATTTGTTGCCTCAATTTATTCTGTTCTGAAATTCTATCAACATTTACTATTATTTAGTATTAATTCAATCACCATTTTTTATGTTTCATTTCACTCCTACCTGCGGTAGTCATTGCATATAAATGTTGAAACTTATTTAACAGAAAACTTAACTTTTCGTTTTGTTGTATTATTGCCCAAAAAAAAAAAATATTTCATTTTTATTGAATTATTATTTTTATATTGGATAAGAGAATACAATAAACAATAGTAAGAAAAAGAACACATAGAATCGGTAATATGATATTGGTTTCCTCTATTCGATTAAATCTTGAATTGAATTGAGTTTTTTTTTTCTCTAACAAATAAATCGTTTATTAAATAAATACCTATAAGCCGATATGCATATTATTACATTTTAATTTGATTGTTTGAATAGTTACGGTTTTATCATAAATACAAATTTCCTATTTGTATCTAAACAATTTATTTTTGACACAAGCTTCAGGCGAATCATGACCCATATATTTGATTAGAACAAGTATATATAACTGTAACAGTTTGTTTTTCGAGTCAAATAAAACTATTTTTCTTGTAACACTTAATACAAATAGAGTTTCCAATTTAAGTTGCACGCAAACAAAATTTAAATACTATATCATATTTTTACGTAGGGATAATCACTAATCTATTACTAAAACTTCTTTCAATATAATTGCTTACAAAAACCTTTTAGTTGTTTATAGTTTTAAATTTAAAAAAAATTGTGAGCATCAACATTTTCTCTAGTGAAGAAACAAATTAGACAAATGAAATGTATGTGTTATATGAACAAACAGCAAGTTGTCCCAACAAATTAATTAACTATTATCCAAAATGTCTTTGATTAAAAATAAAATTTCTATTTTAGAGTATTAAAAATTCAATATCATAAAATTGCGTATTTATGAGCTTAAAATGTTAAAATTTGATACTTTTTTTTTACGAGAAAAAATATGTAAAGAATGCGGTTTTTGTTTGGTTTTCATTTCATTATGTAAAAGTATAACACAAGATCTGCCATTTGTCATTCCATACAAAAATTCGCACTCTCCTGTCGTGATGTTATTATTATTATTATTATTGTATTTGAGTTGAATACGTCTGGTTTTGCTTTATGTAAAATTGTTGATTACATTTAAACTATACCTAAATAATCATTCATATGTGAAATTATAATATTCTGAATCGTCTTCGATATATAAAAATAATAATAGGCCATGCTGTTGGAAAGTTTACGACAACGAATATTCAATAAAAATTGGATGAAAGATTTCTAATTTTGATTTTTGTTTTTCTTTTTCTTTTTAGACTCATTATAATTAATATTATTTCGATTAATTGGAATATTTATTAAAGAATAAAGTTGATTTATTTTTCTGTATTGGCATTTAGAGCCGTATTTGCTGGTCTATTTACAATATAATAACAAAAACAAATACAAAAACGAAATGCAAATAAAACACATTTAACATAAACAACTACCTGTCTTCGGAATGCGTGTTTATCCTTTTCCAAAAATTTATCTATTTCTCTAGATTTATAGCGTTGCTCTAATTCTTCTGGGCTGACACGAAGTCTCAATAAATAGGTAAACAAATCACCACAGCACCGTGAACATGAGAATCTTTGAAATGTTCTACTACTACCTCCACCACCACCACCACCATCCGCCATCTTTGCGACTTTCGATATGTCACTTCTTCTTCTGGCTCCTTTGCCACAACTAAACATCAATTTATTCGTATTTTATTATTATTTATCATTACATATAATCATAGTATTAATCGTGATATTTATTCAATTATTCACATTGCTTAAATTTAATACATTTTTTATTAGAATTTTAACACAAAATACAAATTCAATTGAGCAAAATACAACGAAAACTCCACTCCCGTCAAAATCTTAAGTGTTTTTGAAGTGATTGTTGTGGTATTATTGCCTAGGCGTAGATTTTTATTTACAAATTATGATTCTTTTTAATATTAAAATGTTGGTAACATGTACGTTATTTGAATGAATCGGCGGCGGCTCCATTCATTAGTTTTGGTTACATTTAAACTGTGTGCAGTTTTATAATAGAAAATAAATAAATAAATATTGTGGCGCCAATTTAATTTAACATAACAAAAGCAAATGAAAATTTGTTATTCTTGCATTTATAATAATAATAATTAATGCACGGTTATTTATACCAATAATTTATTGATTATTGTATATACATAAAAAAAAAAATGAAATAAATAAATTTAAGCCATATGTAGACTTATAGTAAATTAAAGCCTTGTGGATTATGATAATTTTTATGGTGAATACCATCTCCACTCCACATTTGAATTTTTAAAATAGTTAAAATATATGCACCCATTTAACTAATATCGAGACCGGTATAAAATAAACAGAATAAGTACTTAAATTAACTTAAGATTAAAAATTTACCTAAAAATCTAATATTATTTTCTCACACAATTTCCAATAAATGATTTGTAAAACTTTATGGCGTCAGATATAAAAACATTGGTAATTATTTTAATTAAATATTTCTGTATGGTCAGTTACGATATAATATTCCGCACATAAGTACTATATGGAATAACTACGACCTACGTGTACATAATTATATAGCACTTCAGCATTAACAGACGCACAAGCACTTTCACTTATTTATTTATTTCATTATTTCTTCTTTCATCTCTTTTGGAGGACTTATAAAATTCAAATATGCAAATAATTCAATATATTTTATTATCTTAAATTTTACGTAAGAAAAATAAGAATAACACATTCGAGTACTTTAAATATCACACCACATTTTTGTCAGATCTCTCAACTTATAATAACGCAGTAATAAATTTAACATGTCATGTTAAAAGATCATATAGTAAAAATTATGCCTTCTTTTTAAAACGACCCGGATATGATAAATTGGCAGACAAAGAAATGGTGTTTTTTTTTTCTCATCTTTTCTTCTCTTTATAGTCGCTAAAAAAAAAAACAAAAAAAAGTACGTCAGAACAATATTCATTTCATATATACCGATGTATAAATGGGTAGTTATAGCTCTAAGTGTATATAATCATAATTTCAGTGGATCTAGTATGATGATAATGAATAAATAGAATATGCGTGCTTGTTGTATTTGAAATAAAATGAGATTGATTCACTTTTATACTCACACTCTTTCTCTCTTATAATCTTTCTATTAATTTAAACAGATCGCCATGACCAATATCTTATCTGATGTGATTGTAGATGGACATTAGGGTGACTCATTTTTTATATGAAAAAATAAAAAGTTCCCAATTCGGAGTGGTGGTTAGTTATACAAAATGTTTATTTTCTATGAAAAAAAAAATCTGTTTGATCCAGTACCATGCGCGTTTTAGTGAAAATTTCGATGGTTTAACTAACATTGATATGCAAAAGAAAAACAAATTGATAAAATAAAAATTGTTTTTTTCCAATTTTTATTTATTGCTCAGAAAGTATTAAAAACTTCTTATTAAAGAAAAAAAAAAAGAAAAACGAAAAAAACAAAAAAATAATTACCTAATAAAAAAATTTAATCCATATTTTAACAGCTCTATTATTTTTTCAAAAATAAACAATGTGTATCGTTATCACCCTGAAATACGACTAGTTGGTTTTTTTGGTCACCCTAATAGAAATGGACATAATTGTAATAATGTATCATCATATATCGTGCTCGTGCTTAATTAAGAGATTTTGTGTCGTGAATTTAAAACATATTTAATAATTAATGCAAGTGTTGGAGTGAACAATTTACTGGCTTATTTCATAGTTACATGAACAAATATACCTTTAACGAATTTAAATTTGATATGTGAGACTGAGCCATAGCATTTTTATAATTTAATGTAGTCTATGTTTGAATGCTTAGCATATAAACTGTTCGTAATAATGAATTAAAATATATTTAAATTAGTTACACAAAATTATTGTATTTATAACGATTATTTTTCGAGTTTTTAACCATATTGATGAGAACTGGAAATTTCAATCAGAACATTATGTACTGTTTTTTTTTTTTTTTTTGATTTAATCTCTAGCTTGTTTTACGGTTTAAGTCGTTTTAGTAGATTTTTTAAATTAGCCGTTAAGAAATCGTGATCAAAAGACTTATATAATAATCTGTAAATATTTATTTTGTATTATTCTATTTGGCGCATACCGTTATCATTTTGTAGATTAAAATATAGCATTATTGACATATGGATGATCTTAACTGCTTCAAGTATTAACCTTTTCAATGTACGTCAATCTGTGAAACAATTTAATCCATTGTGTACATTAATAATTTTTCATTTTCTATTTTTTATTCTTAGAATTAATTAAATTAAATAGTTGTTAATAGTTATATTCTAACCTCAAGCTATAATAAGGTATATCGCGAAGTATATAATTTTAAATTAACTTATTACAGATTTTGTATAAGTACAGCACATATTTCAACTATGTATCGAATAGATATTATATTCATATTATTCCTAGTGTTGTAAGTATATTATACATACCTGTCTAATTGATATTTAGGTGAATGGTGAGGAAGTAATAATTAATATATATTACAATTCAGGTGGACGTAGAATATCTATAAATTGCAGGTCAAAACATATTTAAATTTAGTAATTTAGCATGGAATTTATATCAATTAGGTGATATTAGGAACAGTGATTGAAATGAAAAAAAATATTGCAATTATTTTATAATTTATAACTACTATTTTTTTTTTTACAAGATTTCAATTCTTTATATATATACATATATAGCAAAGTGAAACAACTATTCTGCATAAAATGTGTTTATATTTTAAACTGAATCATGCGATATGAATTTTAAAATTATACAATGTGCTTACAGTGGAAGAAATATCACGCGACTGATTGAAATTAAGTTTTTAAAGTTATAATACCTAAAAGTTCAAACTATATTAGTTTAAAATTAATTAATTCTCATGCTGATATAATTAAAATTCGAATAACAATCTCCATATAGATATAAGTAAATTCAAAAAGAAAAAGTCTTTATTTTTCCAATTAGATTTTTTTTTCTCAATAAGAGTGTGTAAAATACTCTATATGCCCTTACATAGGAATTAGGATGTAGTGTCAGATATCTTGTCCAAAGACAAAAAAAAATGCCTTTTGGGTTAATATGTTATCTATAACGACCTCTGAAAATGATTTATTTAAAGTAAGACGACGGTGAATGATCACATTTCGTATTTCTTGTGTCAATATTTTATAATAAAAAAAAATTAAATATTATATTTACCAAATTTGAAATGTCTTACAGTCGTCATGATAAATCTAAATTTTTCACACATATTTCTCTTCTTTTTCCCCCTATAATCGCAATCATATAGAGTTTAATTATGAAATACGCAAACAATAAACAAATCATTGATATCATGACTATGTGAGAGACCTGTAGCTATAATTATATATATATTGACAAAGAGTTTAATTTAATTATTTTAATATTTCCAACAGTTATAATAAGCTTAAGTTTTATCGTTTCTTTTCTGTTCATATATTTTCTGTAAAATGACCATATAAGCACAGGAATATAACATTGATATAAGTTTTATTTTTTGTTCAATTTAAGCGCTTAAAATAAATGCATTTAAAACAAATGTTTATAAAATCATTGAAAACATTTTTAATCATTAAAATATTTGCGTAATAATGTCTATAATTAGAATGAATGCGGGTGATTTCTCAAGGTTTTATTATTTTGCGTTCAATACTCAAACTGCAATTTCATAAATAAAATATACTTAATAATTGTTATGGAAATTAGATTTTAATTTTAAATCACTGACGGTTTTTCAATTGTTTTTCAATCAATAAATATAAACAATGTAGATTGCAGAAAACTGATATTTTCACAGTAGATAAATATGTTCAATTACTAAACATACCTAGTTACAAGTTGTAAATAAAAAAAAAAAACATAAATGTTTACTTGTCACCGGCTGTTGGCGTTTAAAATGTATGCTTGAAATATGACTGTCAATTTCATGTGAAACTTGTTTATATCCAAATAGTTCAATCGAAATCTAATGTTGATACGATGAAGAAAACCAGGCGCCACATAATAATTATATTAGACACATAAAAGGAATATTATTTGAATTGGATACTGAATTTGTACATTCAAGTACACCATTTGCGAACTATAATTAAAATTTTTTTTTTAAATACAAAGTTTAAAGTTTTAATTAAACATCCGGCATTTTAAAACTGTAATATAGAATCTGTCTTGCTCACTGTAATTAATCTAGACGGTAGATAAAATCAAATAAAAATGAATATAAATTAATTATAAAGCCAATTTATTTATCGTCAATGAGTACTCGATCAAAACGTCTACTGATTCTGGTATTTCAATTATATTTTCATTTTCATTTTCAAATGGCTAATATCCTGTCGTTACTTGTCAAATGCAATGGAATTACCTCCAACCTTTCTGTTTAGAGTCTGTGATGTTTTTAATGAAAAATTTTGGTTTTCAATTTATAAATTTCCTCTATTCAATTCATTCATAATATTGCATAAATAGGGTCGAACAGTGATATCAATTTAGAGTTGTATTTACATAGCAATTTATCGTTATATTTTTTTTTATATATGGCAGGTGGTTTAATTTATTTCAAATACACAGCAACTACATACATAGTAATTTGCATTCAAATTAAAATATCTGATGAACAATATTGTTGATAACCATAAAGTATTAATTTTGAAGCTTTTCTCAATCCATAATTTTTATGCATAATTACAAGCTAAATCGCCGCCATTTTTAATAAGCCACTAAATTTAGTAGGGGTAAACCC
>JAABKK020002384.1:0-16156 GCA_011634745.2 Catotricha subobsoleta
CGACGAATTGCTATGTTAGATAAAATTAAATTTTAACCGCTTGAAGATTATAGAATGTTTTATCAATTAAAGAGTAGGTAGTTTAGTAATGTTCAATAGAATTCAATTAATATCAAAACATATGATGTAGAAATATTTTTAAATTTCCAATTTAACTTTATTGTTCAAGCTCAATAATGCCTTTAAACGATTTTCGACCATTTTCAGTTGTCCGCAAATATTCTCTATATGTGCTCACGAAATTTTCCGAATTGAAATTTCATATGCGCCGCAATAATGTTATATACGTATTATAAGTATAATACAAAATAATTTTCTCCTTCAAAGCATTTCGGTATGTTGTTCATAGTCAATTCATACACATAGCATATTACACTCGATTTATTGCTGAAGTTTTGGGTTCTGGTTTAGTAGCTGGTTAACTTCTACGCTGTTAAGACGAATAAAATAAATCGCGACAAAATTATGCCGTTGAGCTAGTTTATTTAAATTCTTGTGTTTTATGTGTTTAAACAATTTAAAAAAAAAGAGAAACATTGCAACTAAACGCACATTTAGATTTACACAGAGAAGTGCATATAAAACGAAAACAAATAATTTTTATAATAAATGTGTATCGTTCACAAAGTAGTTAGGTTTTGTGTAATTAAGAATTTTTTTTTTATGTTTTTGTGATTTTTTTTTAAATAAACAATATCGTTTATAAAGAAAATATGTGATTTATGTGCTTTTCATAATTTATTCGTTACGCAATTTAAGTTTAGCGCATTGTAATTTGAAAATAGTTAAAATTTAAAATAGTCTGAGATTGTTGAAAACTATTTTTGAATGTATTGTTAAATAAATTTGTATGCCGAAAATGTCCAAACCAAAATAATAAATGATATAAATCAAATGTGGTAGCTTCATATACAAGCAAAATATTATGGGTATTTATTTGAATCATCTATAAAAATAAAGCCAACACTACGCTCAATGTTATCTAATGTAAAACCACCACCTAAACGCGTAACTGTGTATTTTATATAACTTTAACAACAAAAAATAAAAGGGGATTGAAGCGTTGTTTCTATGGTGGTACCATTATGTTATTTTATAGATATTGTAAATAATTGGAAATCGCAAATATAGAAAGTGTGATGCAATGTGACCTTTTATAAGGTTGAATTAAATATGTATTTAAACAAATAACTACAACAATAAAAAAAAAAATAAGAAAAAAAGTTAATATTTAAAAAAAAAAGTCAAATTTAAAAGTTTTGTACTTTGTTTGTTTTTTTTTTTTTATATATATGAAACAATTTTTGAATGAACATCTCTCCATTTGCGGTATGAATGGGTGATTTTGTGATATTTTCTTTCAATAATTTTTTGAAAATATTTTTTTTTTTTTTTATAATATAACATAATAATATTAATACATCAACTTGTATACAATAAAAAAAAAAAAACATCACACAACGATTATTTTTGTTTTCATGAATATTAAGATTTATATGATAAGATAAAAGTTATTGCTCTGCAAATTATTTACATAATATAGATATTTAGATAGTTATAAACGAGATTGCATATAAATCCGCCCGTGTTGTGTGTATGATATGACGTTGCTTTTAGAAATTTCATTTAAATGTGAATATCATGCTCCCAGAGCAAACATCATCAACAACAACAATATTAAGTGGTGCCGTCCAAGATCCAGCAAAGAAGAATCGTACGAAAAAACGTCATCGTACCAAAACGCATCGCTGGTTATCGTTCCAAGATAATCTAACTGAAAATTATCTTAAAAGAGGTCGTCGAATACACGGATTGCAACTTCCATTGCATCCATTACAAATAAGTGGTTGGATTGCATTAGCTGGTTTTGGATTTGCAAGTTTTTTAGTATTGATACCGGCTCTACATCCAGATATTCAACAACCATTATTTGGTATTATATCTGGTTTATATGTCGTCCATGGTGCAGCACATTTAGCTGCATTGCTAATCGATCCAGCCGATCCCGAATTAAGAAAACAAAGTTCTGATCGTATTGTACCAGAATTTGATCGTACTAAACATGCACATGTTATTGAAAATGGAAGATGCCATCTGTGTAACATAAAAACAACAAATCATCGAACAAAACATTGTAGTGTTTGTAATAAGTGTGTTGGCCAGTTTGATCATCACTGCAAATGGCAAGAAAATTAACCTATTTTAAAATGTTTTTTACATATTTGTACATATTTCTAATCACATCGAAAATAAATCTTAAATTTTTTTTTTTTTTTTGATAAAATAATATTTTTGATAGCAAATTATTTTTAACCTCTTGGAAGTATGTACAAAAATGCTAATCTCATTAGAATAAGTTAATAATAATTTTAAATTTTATTAAAATAGGTTAAACCATTGTGTTGGAGGAAGAAATTATGTGGCCTTCCTTATGTGTGTGGTGAGTGCAGTTGTGGCCGCTATGGTCATTTTGGCCGCAGTTGTGACTGAACTTATCCTGTACTACGTTAATTCCGAATGGTTACTATTGTGGTCGACGGCAAATAAAACTGATACATTCAATAGCGTTATTGAAAATATACCATCACAAGCATTTAATGAAACCTTTCAATCAAATACAACAATTTTATCTGTGACAAATTCAACTGAATCACTACTAGATGGTGGTATTGGAACTGAGACTGGAGGCATTAGTCTGCATGATACAGTATTTTTGATTTTTATCGCCGTTTTGGGGATATTGGCAGCAATTACAGTGGGACTATTATTACATTTATGCTTTTTTCATGTTTACATTTCATTTCTGGGTCTTACAACATATGAATATATTCGTAATCAACGTCAAACTGTACCAACAAATGCACCAGAAACAATAGTTGATGGTTCATCAACGCTCAATGCTCTCAAAAAATCATCATCTGCTACTCAACTATATTTTTGTTCATCGATTGATCCGAAAAATCTAATTGAAAATCATGATACATCAAATAAATATCGTCCCAAATCTTTACACTGTTGTGACTCTTCACTTGAATATCATAAAACATCGCATAAAGCTTTTTACATGTGTTCAATGTTACAAGAACGTAGTGGAAATGCTTCAGTAGCTGCAAATGTTGCTGAAATAACGCCAATGTCAAATAAAAGGACGTGCCAATCACGAACGTTTCATTGCTGTTCTGAATATAAACAGGTTGTGAAATCACCAGTTGGTGGTACTAGTGACAGTAGTAGTACACGAAATGAAGACTCTGCTGATTCATCCACCGAAAATTTTGTGCAATTTTCTGAACAATGCACATTCTGTAGCTTTAAAATAAAAGCAATGAACAAGTCTGATAAAATATCAATTCAGCAAGAGCAACAAGAGCACAGTCGCTGTTGTCTAAAGACAATTACAAAACATCATCGATGGAAACGAAAATGGAACTGTTGCTCAAATGTGCCAGATAGTCCAGATGTTCCAGTAGATATATTGCGAACTGTATCGGCATCAGTGGCAGATCAATTAGAACAGCAAAGTAATCAGCAACGCGGTCAGGAACAACAACAAAATGGTGCCAAAAATATAAATTACACAGTAAAAACGTCAACAAAACCAATTCAAACAATAAAAAATATTAATTTTCGTCCCACATTATCAACTAATCTAAAAAATGGCAGACCTAGATTAGCACGTCAATGGCCAATGGCTCGGTTTCGTCATATGTTACGCATGATAGGAAGATGTCGTCGACCACCAAATTGTAGACATGATGGTGTTGCTAATAGCACAGCTACAGGACCAGTCGTCACTAATTCAATGAACATAAAACAAAATCAAGTTCGTCCATTATCAATTTCCGAACAACAACAAAATGTTACAACTTGCCAAACAATCTTGCCAACATCAGTAATTCGTGGAGGAGGAAGTGATGGTGAAATAATATATAGTGGTATTTCATTACCTGCACTACCACCACCAACTCGACGTAAAATTCGAAATCCAACGGATCTTGAAGAACTAGCTGAATCATTAACATTCGTTCAGCAACCACAACCACGATATGTAAATACACCATCATCTAATAACCGAAGACGTCGTAAAAACTTATTACGCACAAGAAGTCCAACGTTGTCCCCAATTCACGAGTCTGGTTACTCAAACCCAACATCACCGCAACCATGTCGTCATGTTGCTAGTGCCGGCTCAAATAATCCACATAATCGAACACATAATACGACAAATAACAGTTCTTCAGCATAAGAATGAACATTAACTTAACATTTATTTACATATTGTTATTTAAATTTATTATATATAATACATATTACAAAATGATTAAAAAAAAACTATTACCTATAAAATATTAAATAAATGTGGTTGTTAGATATTTAAAAACAAAATAAAAAAAAAAAAACTAGTTGGATTTCCTTTAAATACAAACAGTTAGCGTAAAAGAACAAAGCAGATTAAATATAAGATCTAACAGTATTTTTTATCTATTTTTAATCAGTTGCTTAATTTTTCATAACCTAAATTTAAATTTTGTATATTTAAAAATTCCACAAAAAATATGAAACTAAACTAATTCATTTAACAAATTACTCCTATCGAAGAGTTTACTTATATAAACCTTTTAAAATTGTAAATCTCTGTCAAGAGCCCTTTGTTATTATTTAAAAAAAAAAAAAAAAAGAAATGTTAAACTGCAATTTTTATCAAAACTATTTTCAAATTTAATATTGATTTTAACACTTTAATTACATTCTTAATGTTCTTCTTACTTTTATTGTTATCGATATTCTTATAAAAAATATCTCATTCCAAACGCTGATTGGTTCTATCTTAGTCAGCTAAGATAATAATATAACTATAATTGATTGTAGTGAAATGCCAATTCAACTTTCACATAGTCATTGAGCTTAATATAAAAAAAAGGAAATTTATCTATAGTCCAATCCTCTATAACAGAGATGAATTTGTTCATATGTCCAAAGCAATCATTGTTGATTATGTTTCACATCTTATTTATATTATCTTTGTATAAAGCTACTATAACTATATATAAATTTATGATGCCAAAAGAAGGTTCATTATTATCTATATTTAGCCATAACCATTTACTGTTTAGTGCTCAGAAAATAATGTAAAATTACATAAAGTAAAGTCAGTATTCCAATAATGACGAGCTTATAATATATTCAAGGTAAATGCATTTTTTTTACCCTTTAGTTATAGAGTCGATATTGTGGACTATAATAGTTATATCCGTATTACAAAATACTTTTACATAGCTACATAGTTAGCCTTCATTATCAATTAAGCAAAAGGTCAATTAATGCTAAGTTGTGTATAATATATAAATAAATTGTTACGTTG
This sequence comes from Catotricha subobsoleta, assembly GCA_011634745.2. Lineage (NCBI taxonomy): Eukaryota > Metazoa > Arthropoda > Insecta > Diptera > Cecidomyiidae > Catotricha > Catotricha subobsoleta. The sequence goes on from JAABKK020002384.1 coordinate 5,363, forward strand.
ATTTTTAATTTTTTTTGGTTTTATTATAAAAAATAATAAATACGGATATCTAATATTTGTAAAATATAATAAAGCTATTGATTTGTAATTTAACCTAACGTATTAGTATGATTTTCTGTCATATAAAATTTTCATTTTATTTTCCTTTTCATAAAATATCAGATTGACGGCAAAACCTTATCAATTTTTTTCAAATCATTTGAAAACATTACCACATATATTTATTTCCGTTCTTGTTGCAAGAAGGCTATTACCGTTTTTCCTTGGTGATACATGATCAACCAGACCTATATATGTTGTCAGAAGAAATAAGATTGTACGCGTATTCTACCATCATATAAGTATATTTAAAAGTTGAATCACATCGGCAGATGTATGTAATTTCTTATAGCCGTTCTACCCCGCATGAATATACGAACATACAATGTTATAGCGAATAGGAGAATATCTGACACTCTACTATTTTAATATAACATCATATATTCTCACATTAGATATTTTTGGGTGCTTGAATAAAATACACATTATCACCAGTGCCAGTGGGGCATATTTTTATGAATTCTATTAGCATTGTTGAATTTAAAGTACTAAAACTGGCTCTAAATTGGGTTTCTGTATTTACTTTATCCTGAATATTTCCATAAAATGCTTCCAAAAGGTCCTTAAATTAACAATTTATTAATTTTGTATTTAAAATTCATCAAATCATCAACATAATAGCAATGACATGCAAATTTTCTTAGTTCAAAGATTTAATTCGATTTATATTCTATCAGCACAACCCGCTTTTCCATATTCCACGTCACTGTTCTGCTACTGTTACCAAAATCCTATTATAATGTAATATCGCTTTTTAACACATTCCTTCAGTAACTCCATATATTATATATATATATATGTCTTTTGTACATAGAGTTTTTAAGAATATTTGCATCATATACATTTCGTTGATTCTGCTAGAAATGATGGTATATTTTTATATTGTAGAAAAGCAAAAAAAAGGGTCATAATATCCATTTCAATATGTTGTAAATTTTCTAAGAGAAAGACGAAAAAAGAAAAGAATCGAGCACAAATAACAAAAAAGGGGGTTTATCCAAAGCAAACGTTTTCCTTTTTCAGTACATAGCATCACTCCATATTGTGTAATATATGAAAATTCGAAATACCAGTTACCAAAATTGAGATATATACATGGATAAGGAAGCGACGAAAATTCAACTTACACAAATTTTCATATCTTTCAAGAGTTGTGTATGAACTGAACATTGAACAGAATATCTTTCTAATCTAACTTGTAAAGTTAATATATAGTAAGCAAGTCAACATACCTAATATAATATTTAGAGAGACAACGCAGATGCTTATTAAATTTTCTATATGAAATATGCATGCTGGATGTTCATATTTATAATACACATAAAAAAATATTCTAAATAATAGAGCGTTAAGTTGGTTCAATGTTTTATGTTAACATTGTTTGAAAAGAACTTTTCGCTCTAAGCAATATATACAAAAGACAAAAAAAAAATGTATTTTGTATATGTAAGTATGTGATTTTCATAATACATCCAAGATAATTCATATTTTCGAGTAAAGAAACAACGAATAAATATTTGCACACTTTACTTTCAAGAATATAATAAAAAGAATTTAAAAGGGATAAACAATATAAACATAAACGTGCCAGGGCAAGAGTAAAATTGTACATATTTCAAAAGTTAAAGACTAGTTCATAACGACATAAAACATAAAACATAAAACACCATTAACGTATACCAACATTTCATAAGTTTTGTCTCTAGATAATGCCTATGTTCGGGGATAAAATAATTATTTTAAACAGCACCCAAAGCATACGACAATTCTAGCATCAACATTTCTATTTATATTATTCACCTATATCTTTGTAGGCACATAAATTACATTAGACAAAAATTCTATTTGCTTCTTTAGCTCAACTAGATAATATATATATGTATAATGATTATATTGTAATTAGTAGAAAAGTAGATACTTTAAGCTTCATAATGTTTATTGCGATAATATTGTGAGTCTGGTAAAGCGATAAGGTACCTTATATTTACTTACAACATACCAAGCGAAATAAACACTAAAAGTTTATTGTATATTTTTCATGCGGAAACAGTTTCAAACATCACAACACAGCATAGCATACATTTCTATATATAATATGTCAGTCATAAGGGAATTAACGTTTTATATGTTTGTAGTTTATATATGAAATTTTTATGTTAAATTTCTATATTTTCTTTTTCACTCAATTTTAAAATTTACACAGAAAAACAGACAACATTTACAGTATAGCTGTATAGGTATGTCATTTCTTTTTTTTTCTTCACAAAATGATACTCTTCAGTTTTCATATTTACTGTAAGTATTCAAGATATTATATAAAAATTCAAATTTTTTCAATAAAATGTAAATTTGTTCAGCTACTCTAGAATAGAATAAGCTTTCAAAATAATTATATTTTTCTTTTTATATAAGGTTTGGTTTTTTTTTTTTTCTTCTTTCTTATTATTATAATAAAGCAAAGCAAAGAAGAAAAAAAAAGGCTTCCGTCATGGTTCGTAAATATTTTTATTATTATTTCCTCGTCCAGAAAATCTTTGTCTAATATTTTCTTTTTCATAAAAGGAAACAATAATGTAAGCTGGTTATATCATTGTGGGTTTGTGACACAAGTTGTTATTTTCTGAAGCAAAAAAAAATATTGTAAATACAAAAAAAAAAAAAAAAAATGTAATGTAATATTTTCTCATTTCATTTACATAATAAAAATCTGAGAAAGTATTGTTATCCCAACAATAAACGAGATTTTTTTTATATATTTTATTTTTTGACATATTTTGCCCTTTACAAATACTTTACTTTGGCCAATATTTGTTTATAAAATTTTGAGTAAAACCTTAATTTTGTCACCACCATAATTTTTATATTAATAATTTTATTAAGGAATTTCGAAAACATTTACATTTTGTTCTCGCAACTAATAGAAAAAGTCATTTCTTGTTTGATGAACATCTTTCGAGACTGATGGATTTCATGTTTTATTATCAGTTGGGATTTACTGTGAAAAATTATATATGGAAATATAAATTCCAAAGTCTTAACTTTTTAATTAAATTTAAATTTAAATTGATTACTTTTTCACATCTTGTTTAAGACAAAAAGAAAATAAACTTGAATCCCGTTTATTTATAGTTTTATACCTATGAACATGTAATTCAATATATCTTGAAATTTTGTAAAATTAATTCGATTATTAAATACCATAAAATAATATTCTTAATGAAAAACCAAATAAACAAACGATAAAATGTTTTTAATAACATAAGACATTGCAAATTATATAATAAATCATGCTTTCAGTATATTTTATATTTACCACACTTTCTTTCAAAGAAAAAAAAGAAGAAAGAAAACTATATAAAAATTATTGGATATTGTGCTTGTAAGTAGCTACTTAACAATATTGAAACAAGACATTCAATATAAAGCTTTATTACATAATATTTTGTGATTTTTGTTTTATAGCAAAAATATGGATGGATATGGATGTTTTGATGACCCAATTCTTATTGTATATTTCGATGCTATGAAACAGAAGACAATATTATCTAGCTTTATATACGAGAGTGCCATAAAATTATAATAATAAATTATCAAGATAAAATTGAACTAACAAATGTTTTGCGAAAATATGAATGAAATGAATAAATAACATCTTTATTTTGATATTTGCAAAATCAGATAAATTCAGTTTGTTACATTAAATAGTATTTTTGCATTAATTTCCAATCATAAGATTAATATCCGTCATATTAACAATTTAGTTAGAATCTCATTTATATTTTGGGAAAATGGATTATGTGTTTATGTATTTGAAATTAAATTTGTATATATATATATTTATATATATATTTTTTTGATTCTACATTCGAGCTCATATTATCAATTAATGATAATTTTTTAAAAAAATTCTAAGCCGTCCATCAGACATTATTTTCAACAATTTGTAACATATTGCTATCATTTAATTGAATTTTAATTATGTTTTTCTTGTTCGTGGATAGAATAATATCAATTTTCATTTTGAAATGTTTTGATATCATTTAACAATCACCACATCGTCATTTGTTATAAAAACCGGAAAATTCCATTTATATTCCAATTTTCTCGCTTATTCGGGACAAGGATAATAAATTGATAGCATTTTTTTTATTTTCTTTTTTTTGTTTATTTACATTCTCAACTTTTGAATGGACAGCACACAGCATGAAACATTTCGATTTTTTCTTCTTTTTTTTCTGTTTGTTTGTCGTGTGTGTTACATATAATATGAATTAGATTATACAATATGGTGGCTATACTTTATCAAAACCAAATGAGTGTTTAGTTTTGAAATAGAAAATAATATTTAAATGAAATAAAGTCGCTTTTATTAATGTATGTCAACTACATATTTATGTGACCGCGTTGTAAGGTATTATCAAAAACATGCACTAACAAAAAACAAAATCGAATATCGATTATTAGTAGTACGAATATATGTATTTTGTGTGTGACATACACGAAACCTACTTTACTTAAATAAAAGAAAACTAAAAAAACATATATATTTATATATATTATCTATATTGAATCAATTACAGTAAATTAAACTATATATAGGTATAAACTAAAGATAGGCATGGCAATTTATTTTCAAAAGTTAAAATCCCAACCAAAGCTTTCATATGATGTTCTTGTATGCGGTTCGATAGCCAGTTATATGAACACAAGTTAAATGACCCGAATATATATTGTCATCTTGAATTTATTTACCGTGCACATGTTTATGTTATGTAATCCGCACTAAAGCAAAACCACATCACATAAAGGAATTATGTAATTTATTTTTAGGATATTATTACGGTCTCTATTATGGGTATTTTTGTGCTATTATATTGATTAGATAAATGAATTGGCTTTTGGTTTATGCAAGAATTTTCATATAAATAACCATATTTTGAATCTATAATTAGTGTGGATGATGTCAATCATAATGACAACGGTTAGTGCTAATTATAAATATATTTGAATATGATTTTAAAATTGTGTTAATAGATAATACATTAAGAAAATGTAATGCCTACATATTCAGTAGAATATTCATTCAATGAATAATTAAGCTTACCCAAGAGATTAATTGCTTTAAAAGTCTCCTTTTGTAAAAAAACAAAAAAAAACTTAATGTAAATAATTGAAAGAAAATCCTAATATTGTTTCCCATTACCATTATTATTATTATCGTTTACCTACTAGAAATGCTTTGAAACACGTCAAAAAATGTGCTATTTTACTTTAGCTGTTGTGGTATATTAATATCATCACAAGCTGTTCCATTTCTATTTAAGTGTTGTGTTCAGTATATAGGATTGTTGGTATTATCCATACATGGCCAAAGGTTTTATTCAAGAAGACGTGCATTACCATCATAATATATATATAAAAAAAAAGAAAACGTGACCCATAAAGGTTTAATGAGGAAATAGCTTTAACATTTCTAATATATCTGTATTACAAACACAATTTCTTCCGTGTGTATTTTGTGCTTGCGCTGTTTTTTTTATGTATAAAATCATTGCTGGAGCAATAATATGAATTTATTTTTTAAGCAAAGAATCAGAATTTATTTATACATAATAAAATTACTACTTCGGCAGGCCATTTTTTTTTTTTTTTTTTTGTAAAAAAGACAATCAGCAAAATTCGGTTGCCGATGGGTGGTTAAATTAATTTTCTTGAAAACAATCGATTGTTCTTTATGAAACATTTATTGATTGAATCAATTAATCGGAATATATTTTACTGAGTTAAAAAAAAAATGATTTCAATTCGAAATTTAAAATTACTTTTCCTCGGCCTCGCTGTACAGTGCACACGAGTCTAAATTTATGTCATTCCAAACGAAAGAAAAATATTTTTTTCTCTTTTCTTTTAAAATTATTTGCTAGTTTCCAGACTAGCGTACAAATTCAATTATATTTTTAATATTATTTTATTTACGACAAGAAATTGTTTTAGCAAATAAAACCATTTTTCTTTTTATGCTTCATTATTTTTAAAACAGCTTAGCCTCTGCTGTTATCTTGAATAATAAAATTCATGAAACTTGATTGTTTTACTATATATTATTATTTCAAGAAATTTGTTATTTTTTTCACTACGCCCTTTCAATTCGTAATATTATCTTTCAAATAGAACATCTCATTACGCTTTGTTTAATTTACACTCTTTTGTTTTATATTTATTTGGTAGAAAGCTATGAATTTTATGCTATTTCTTTTTATATGTTCAGAAAAATGAAATGCTTTACATTCAGGTATAATTCACTCTTATATATAATATAACTGTTGTTGAACTCTCGCATATATGAAAACAATGCCCAGATTTGAATATTTGTTAATACATTTTCTGTTTTCGTTGTTTCTATATTTAAATTTCCGCTTTTGTATAATATTTACTTGTTTTTGTTATAATCCTATAGATACCGTAATTCGATAACAAACAATGTGCTAAACAAGAGCTTTTTGAAGAGGTAGTAAGTTGTGGTCTTATTCGATATTGTGTTCTTGTCATGATACCAAAATTGTACATTGAAATTTCATTTCTAAAATTAAATTAATTGGTTTTATGTTGTTCTTAAGAATTTTAATTAAATTCTATTTTATCATACTGTTTGCGGTCATCTGTACCCGGATTTCCACACTTATACTTTGTCGACTTTGTGAAATTGAAATAATAACTGGGCTTTATGTGTGCAGTGCTAGTGATGGTTTTGCTTTTTTATTTGTTTTAAATTCAATAATTTCATTAAAAATAGCGTTTGGTGTTTGCTTTTAGATTTAGTTGCTTAAAAAACTATAAATGTTAAATTTAAATGAAATTGAATTTAAGCATAAATAATAACTGAATCATATATAAAATACCTAAATGCCTGAACAAAATATTATACAATTTTAAGCACACTAGAGGTAGCATTATAGTAATTTATTATAGCTTCACGCCTGTTTCACAATAATAACTGAATACAGGTAGGTTTTGGGCCCAATAATAACAATACCCATCAGAATATATTAATGGTTCTTGAAAATAAAAAAAAATGAGCTTCTTGCTTGATGGAAAACGAAATAAAATGAATAAAAATGTTCTCTCTATTATATATATTTTTACTTCGTTCTGGTGAAGTGACATTTTAAAAAGTTTTTCTCTTTGAATAAAAGGGCTTAATAAATCAAGTGTCACATTGTTTCTTTTTCTCTTTTTTTTTTTATTTAATCTTAATAACAAAAATACAAAATAAAGGTGCGCCAAATGTCTATGGCTTGAATGCTTTATATGAAAATGACGTTATCTCATAACGGCTTGAAATTAAGGAAATAATGAAAATACAGCGAAACCTAGTAAAAGGAACACTCAATAAGTAAACCACTTCTTCAAGAATTCTTTTCTATGAACTTTATTATTCCATAATTTGCATCGAATAATCGCAATTGAGTATTTAACTCGTTCAGTAAAAACTGTACCAATTATTAGGTTTACCTTAGACCGAGTACCTATTATTAATAATAAATAATACATAAATAAATGAGGTAGATATATTCGAGTATTAGGTATCTGAAAATGAAAACTGCAGTATGTAATAATAATAATACACGCATTAATTAATGTCAAATAATCTAATGTATTTATATAGTCGGCTACGATATTCTAAGTTTAGAATGTACCTAACACATGTTGCTTGCTAGATTCGAATTCAAATTAGTATGTATGTATGTATGTATTGGCTAAGCATTATCTTAAGTCACATATTATGGTTTTTTCTTTTTGATTTTATAATCATAGTGTTTTTTTTTTTATATACAAATAGTGTTACAATTTCAAATAGAATGATTATTTGTCTACAAGAAGTGCTCTATAAGTAATCGATAAAGGATCCCTCTATAAGGAAACTATTTTAGGTAAATTGATTTGGTTTTGCTGACGCCAACGGTTAGGAATGAGCGTGCTTCATGCTTGAACACATTTAAAATTGCTAATAACTCTAAAAATAACTATAAAATCAATAAAATAATAACTCTTTACATATTTGCAAAAGTAATTTTATTCATTTTATTTCGCTTTTAAAATTTATTGGCAATTCGAAATGTGCTCGAGCATGGAGCACGCCCATCTATGCCAAGGGTACTTCATATATAAAGGTTTTACTGTATATTTGTCATATATTTCAATTATTATCAATTTCATTTTTATTCTAACACTCCGTTGGCAAGAGAAACAGTTCGTGAAATTCATTAGACTTTCTTTTTCACAAAGAAAAAAAGTAAATAGCTGATTTTTACTCATCACTGATTTCATTCGACAAAATAGATTATTTCGAACACGAGCTTTTCTCTCTTTCCAGTTCAATTTCTGACTTGATTTCCGATTTCAATCTAATGTCATTTACTTTTCGAAGAAATATTATTAATAACAAAGATAAAACGATTCATTTTTCTATTAAAGATTTCTGAATGAAATTCTCTGATAAAACTAATATTTTTAAAAATAGATAATTTATCAAAGGTTCAGAATATAAAATATAGAAAATATTTTTCTTGATTAACGTTTGATTAAGCATTGATGTAACGATATCGTGAACACATTCAATATTTACTTGCTTTGTTTCACATTCACATTACATTAATTTTATATGCGAATAATATAGCACCGGCTGCTACATATACACAAATTTCATTTCTATTTTATTTACATCATTTAAATCAACGCGGCTTATAATATTTTCTATATTCAATATACCTTGTGAATTAACCGACGTATGGCTCTTGTCGAGTATAAAACTACAACATATACTCGTGCAACACAAATAACATTTATATTATAGACAGATAGAGGTAACAAATTCAAATGAAAACCATTACCGATCATTAAACTTGAAACATTATAATAATAATATAATTGTGGGTATGTTATACGACATTGCTTTTTGATATATAATATCTGCATGTATTTGTGTATATGCATGCACGCATAAATAGTTATAGAAAAAAAAAAACAACACGGAATAATTACAAATAAAAAATTGTGTTCAAGTGAATGCACATATTCGTATTCGTATAGTGTTGGTAGCAAAGTAAGTACAATATTCACAATATATGATTAAAACTACATACAAAAATAATTTCTGTTTAATATCGATTTAACATTAACATTAAACCTTAAAATAGGTTTTATGTAGTTATTAAGTTGTTTTAAAGTTGGGTACAATATTCAATGTTGTTCAACTTGACTAAATGACAAATAATAATGTTATGTGGTTTGCATAACACAAAAAAAAAATTATATCTTTATAGATCAGAACACAGATTTTCTATATAATTGAGTGGAAAGTTTTCAATGGGTTTTTATGTTAAATTTGGTGATTGGCATTTTTTTTTTCTACATTTATCGAAGTTTATTGTTCAAGATACAATAGAACACAAAAACAACAGATTGTGTGAATGCGAATATCATGCTTTTTAGTTGTTTTAAAATGGCAAGCAAATTGTGATCTTATGGATTTTGTACCCTCACACTGCTGTTTTTGTTCTTTTTTTTTATTTTTTTATTTAATCTATCTTTGGTATTATTTCATTAACGATTGAACTTGTAATTTTAAACGTTTATATTACGATTTATAATTAAAAGGCTGAAAAAAATAAATCGTGGTATACGTGGTCGAACTGGAGTTTTTCAGTTATTAATAAAAAAAACATATTAATATTTGGTTCAATTTTACATTCAACCAGATAAAAAAAAAAATTCATTGAAAACAAAAATTACACAAATATTAAACTTTTTATCGAAATTGATGAATATGTACATAGAACGTTTTCTCATTTTATAATATATTAGCAGTTCTGAACAATTTTTATGTTTCCATAAATTAGTTTTGCTAATTTGGAACTAATTAAAACCTAACTTATATCGAAGAAATTCTTAAAAATATAAAATTCTTCTTAATTTTCAAATTAATGGACTGAAAAACTAATGCAGCACTGCGCGATTATATAGCTTTGCTTTGGCTATAACAAAATCAAAAATTATTGGAATAAAATTTTTACATATTGCAGTTAATAATTTTTAATGATCTGACCTGAATACAATCTATTCTCAACAATAATTTTAATTGGAGTTTTATATAAGCCAGAGTGCACCCACGCAATACTTTTCAAACAAATATGGATAATGTTTAATGTCATCACTAAATTTATTTTTCAATCTCTTTTTATCTTTAACTATATACGCTGGTATATACTTATACTTATATAGTAAAAGCTTTTTATATCGTTCGCATATCAGCTGCGACTGTTCCAAAAGAACATAATAGTAAAATAAATTATTAAAACCATAATAATAGAAATTTATTACTTTATTTCTAACTTTTTCTTTTTATCGCTTTGTTTTATTAACTGAGTATAGACGGGAGCCATCAATGATTAGACCGCCGACAATCCAGTAACCAGTTATTCTATTAAGATACGGCCACCAAAAAGTTTTCAATCACTAACCGCTTAAATCTTAAATCAAATATTTTTTTTTTTTTATAATATAAGAATTTCATTAACCATTAAGAAGTATATTAAATATTTGTTTTAAAATGTAAATATTTGTTTTAAAATGTAAATATTTGTTTTTTTTTTTAAGTATTCAATTACGTCGATAATTTTAAACATGAGTAAATGT
>JAABKK020002395.1:6768-22613 GCA_011634745.2 Catotricha subobsoleta
ATGATGATGATAATGATAATGATATATCAGAGCTTCCGATTTCTTAATATACGTCACGTTTAGAGACCGAAAGCTATTCAATAAAATGAATAATAATATTAAATACCGTATAAATATAGTTTAATTGTGAAAGATAACCATATTCTGCATAAATAAGGAACGTTCTCGAAAATGACAGTAAAGCATGTGCAGCTGCTAAATTCCTTAAAAGGCCAAGGAATTTAATATATTCTCTACGGTTTTTGAACGTGTCCCATACTCGTACATTTACCCCCGAAAATTTCCTATTATACTCTTTTTGTTCCTTTTGTCGCGATAAATTCAACGACATCACGCCAATATAATCGCCTTTATTATTATTTTTATTTTCGTTAATACTTTCATTCATTGTGATATTTAGAATAGAAAAAGAGAAAAAAAATTAATAAAATTCATTGTTAAGCAATATAACGAAATTTAACTTTTCCGGTTAGACGAAGAAAAAGATGAAGAAAGAAGAAAAAAAAAAACAGCAGAAAATGTGTTAACAAGATTACATTTTTTTTTATGTACATACGTTTAGTTACATTTTCATACCTCTGCGTATACCCAACCAATACTAGCTATTGTATATTTCTCTGTTTATTTTATTTTCATTTTTTTATTTTATTTTTTTTTGTGAATTTTGCTTGGAAAATGACAACATTGTCAGATGAAATTGACGGGCACTCAAGCGGAAGTTCAACTTCAATTCAAGGTAAACAATTTCTTCATCATGTTTGATGATGTTTTTGGTTCTTATAATATAATATCATTTTATTTTTATATTTTTTCTTTTTTTATTTTGTGTATAACTTATTCATTTATTTATCTTTTTGTGTTATAATTTTTATTTTTCTTCGAATAGGGAATTTATTTTTTTTATAATATTTACGCTCGTTTTGAAAAACATAATGTTTTTCAAAATACCATAAATAAATAGAGATTTTCGTTATGCTATTTTCTTTTCTTTTTTTTTTTTTTATATTCCGTTAAATTAAATCGAGAAAATATCAAAAAAATTATTATTTTTTTTTTTAAACACTAATTCGTTATCAATTCGAGATCGATATAATTCGATTTTATATTAAAAAATGATACATTTTCTATAAATACAAAATATGTGTGTGTACTCTAAAGCTAACGGTATTGGAGATGATATTTACATCCGTGAAAAACCACCAAAGCTTGGCAAATCATCTTGTCGTAAGTTTTGACCTATTTTTTGTTAATGTAAATATCTATCGTATTTTAATATTTTAATTCATATTTTTTTTTTTTTAATAATTTTAATCATAATTCAATTGAGTTTCGTTTTGCGAACCATCTTAATGTGTAGTGTCGAAATGTAGTTTTTTTTGCATGCAGTATTTGGTAAATTATTGTGTAGTTAGTATTTATTAAAAGTACAATTAGAATTAGATCTTAATTGATTAATTAAAACAGTACAAATACACTTACACATCAAAAAAAGAAAAACTTCCACAAAGTAGCATTACATTATCTTCTTTGCTCATTCTGTTTTTTTTGTTTTTGTTTTAATATTTAAGAAAACTTATCCTAATAAATCATGGTACATACTACATAAACTATGGGAAATACATAACACTGTTTTTATCACCCAATTTAAAGGTTTTTTGTTTCATTGTAGATACTTTAACAGCTAGATGGCAGCATATTGCAGTACCAATTATTCAATACTTGAGCTTTTGCTGGAAAATTTTCCCCTTTTAAATGAAAATAAATTTCTATGTATCTCTCTTTGGATTAATATTCCGCACATTTAAGAGCTTTTCTAAACTTTTAACCAACATAATATTTGATATTTTTTGGATTAAATCTTTGGAAATGAACTGCTGTAACAATTTCTGATATAATCCATTGATGTTAATCAAATTGATTGCTTCAATTATTGTAATTCACAACTGGTTTTGTTTGAGACCTAAACCAAGATTCTGCCCATCAAATAAAAGCTAAGCTTTAAACTAAAATTCAAAGTAATGTTTATAGCTTTAATAAAACTCATGCTTGATTTTTTTTTTAGTTTTTAGATAATTTGGTCTATTGTTTACGATTTCAATTATACGTATATAAATAAATTCTAAATTCTAAATCAGATTGGTAGCATTTTTTGGCTACGTTTATGTCACAAATTTAAAGTACCTAGCTTTGAAGTAAAATGCAAAGAACTTGCAATTTACAAAAGAAAATTCGCGCATAATCTAAACAATTTTCAAATTTAAACTTATTTTATAATACACATAAAATTGGTCAGGTAGATGCAGCCACATTTAAAATGCCTTCAAAATAAAAACAAAAACCATTCGATTGAAATAAAATCAATTTGAAATTATTACCGCATAAACAGCTTTTTAAATTGCTAATTCTAAATTTGAATGCAATAAGTATATACTTAAGTGATCGCATAAACATAGCCATTGAGAATATTTATTTTGAAAAGAGAAATTATTGCATTGCATTGGTGAAAGGAAATTTATTGAATTAATATTAAAACAAGCCATCGCTTACTTTGGGACTATAACATTTTGTTCTTTCATAGCAATTGCTTTTGATTAAAATAAAAAATAAAAATATTTTTTGCATGAATATATTTTATTTCTTATCATGCATTTTCTAAAATTTTGCCTGAAAATAAATTTCTTTTAAAGAAAATCTTTTTCTATTTCTTTTCTTTTTTCTTTTTTTTTTTGTGATTGCTTGCCAAATCATTTCTAAAACTAATAATATAAATATAAATAAATTTCAGATAAATCCGTTTCGTTCGAGAAATCTGTATCATTCAGTGATGATATACAAGGTCTACCGAAATCACATAGTCCACAACATCCCGGTAAATCAATGTCTTTAAAGATAACTGCTGTTTGAAAATATTGTTTTGGTTGTTTTTGTTGTTGTTTAATAGTGTTGGTTTATAAATTATTATTAGTTTGTTGATTTTTTTTTTTATTATTTTTTTTTCTTCATATTTATTTGTATGGGTAATGCGTGTCATTACGTTCGTATAAAATATATATTATTATTTTCTTTTTAATTATTGCTCGTTATATAAAATTTGTTTTTAAATTAATTAATTGCTGATTAATTAATATTAGAAAGTTAAAGTATATAAATCGTCATTGAGAAAAATATTTAATTTATTATTATTTCAAAAAAAAAAAAAAACGACAAAGAAGAAGAAGAAGAATAAAATATTGTAAATTTGTTTGTAATTTCCTTAAATATTAACATAAATTTAAATTAATTTATCATTAAAATGCTAGATGATTGGCATGATTTGAAGAGCATAGCGTTAACCTAATTTTTTTTAAATAAAATATTATCGTAATTTTCTACTTAATATGTTGTAAAGTATATAAGTTCCTACAAATAACACAAATTCATAAGCTGTAGGTATTTTTGTATTTATGCGATTATGCGAATGAATGCGTGAGATTATCTACATTGTAATACTTATGAAAAATTTTCATGAATAATTTAATTTTGCGTATGGATTTATATATATATATATTTTTTTATAAACAATTCATACCATTTTTTTATGATAATATTTCTATATATACCCGCTAATGATTTGAGGGTGCAAATAAATGACTATAAGTATATTGACTTCTTGTCCATTATTTTTAAAAATAATTTATTGAATTTAAATAAAAAAAGCTGATAATATAATTTTTGTTTCAAATTTTTTTTATTAATTTGTAAAATTGAAATTGTTAAAAATTTTGCTGAGAGCATGGATTTATTTTCTGATTAAGCATATATGTTTACTAATTAAAATGTTAATAATTTATTTTATGAAATTTTTGTGAAATGAATTGCATTAAATGCATGTTTTATTTATTATTTATGTATTATTGTTTTATTTAATTTGCATATAATTTACAATATTTATAAAATAAGTAAGATAAATACTTAATAAATGCAATAACTAGATTACAATTAAATCGTTGTAAACATTGTAATTTTTCATTGAAAATATTAATTTACAGTATTTGAATCTCATGAGCTTATAAATAAGAGATATTAAAATGTTTATGATGAAACATTTTTGTTTTGTTTTTGGATTAGGAAAACAAAAACTTTTCTCTAATTTATAGTTTTGTAAAAAAAAAACATTTATTTTTTTTAAATAAAAATCATAATTGAAAAATTGCCAGATTCTTTATTAATATTATTATCTATAAACTCGAGCGACATTTTTCGTTAAGAAATATTAGTTTCCTTATTGTCACTTTAATGGGCGGACCATTTAATTTCAGAATAATATATTTCCTATTTAATTTATCATAATTGTCAAATATCTGATCCAGGTGTAAAATTTCCAACTTCAAATGAATGGTGATAATTTTATAAACTTATTATGATTTTTTTATAAATTATTATTTATCATTTTAAGTCTATTTGACTGGTCAAATCAAAGAATTTCAAGATACATATATGTAATTATCCAGATAAAATTGATTAAATAATTAAAAGAATTTTAATATCGATTAGTAATGCTTTGTCTAACCCACACAATACATAATTTTTTGATCAAATCCAAGCTTTAGTTTCTTGTTATCTAAATTATTATTAGCAAAGCAAGAGTTGTAGCTTTCATAGCATTCTTACAAAAAAAATCTGTTCTGAGGTACCCCTGATCCATTAAATCAAATCGAATACACTAATAAAGAACAAAGAATAGAAGAAAATCTAATTGTTATGCAAAGAAATCTTTTTCTTGCACATAATAAATAACAAAACAAGGGAAACTGACTTTCTTGCAAATTTTACATTTCGAAAATTCTTTAATATTGTGTAAAAATATTTTTCTTGTTTATTTATTTATTTAAAGCACATTCTTTAAATCGCATATTATAAAAAATAGAGAACATTGTAAAAAATTCTTTGTTTTTAACATTGCACTTGCACTGTGATAATTATCTGCATCCTTAGTTTAAATAAATCTCTGTTCATATATTGCTAAATACTATCAATATTTCTAGATATTACATAAATTTATTTAAAAATTGTAAATATCAATATTATTTTTAACGTTCGTTTTCCTTTTATTGCTGCGCTAAAAATAAAAAAATAAAAAGCTGACTCAAAGCCACCCAAACCGGCTATTAAGTCATCAACGCTTCCCAGAACATCTTCCCAAGGTAATTTTGTATCCTTAATGTACATAATTTACATTTTAATTAATTAAGGTCAATTAATTCATTTTGCAGTATATCATTTTTTTTTTTTTTTTCAATTTCATTATTTTTTTGTAATGATATTTAAAATGAACCCTTTTGAATGTAATAATATATTTACAGAACGTGACCGGTTAAAACCACCACCACCACCAAAACCATTGGGCCTGGCACCAGCCACACATTCAAGTTATCGACCTGATATTGCATTAGCACCTGAAGTTTATAATCATTTACGCGGCTTACAGAAAAAAGCAAAAGATCTTCGTATGGAAATGAGAACACTTAGACGCTTATCACAAGCACAAGCGGTTGCTGTACGTGAAGATATTAAAGATGCATTTATGGGAATTCGTGCAACATTATTGTCAAGCAGCGGTAGCTATTGGGGACAAGGTGATCAAGAGAAAACTAGACTTTCACGTGAAGAAGAAATGTATAAACAAGAAGTGATTCGATTAGAAAAAGATTTAAGTGATTTAGAATCGTCGGTAGAAGGATTACGGGGTGAAGTTATAAATCGAAGAACCCGTGTTAATATGGCCGCCGTTGAAGATATGGCATTAGTATTGAGTCGAGCAAGGTTTGTACATTCAAGTATTTGATATTTTAAAATCGCTTTATTTTAATATTTAGACTATTCAATTTAATTTTTCGCTAACAATTGTTTTCAAATAATATTAATTTTTAACTAAAATTTATGTTTTAGTAAAACTGTTGCGGAACTTAAAATGAGATTTCCAACTCTGCAAAATGGTCTGCGAAATATTTTAGCAAATGAAATGGAAAAGGTTGTGCGTGAAGAGAAATTTCTTAAAGACGAACCGGATCGCTTAGAATCTGCATTAAGACGTTGTAAAAAATTAACGGGAACATTAGTGACGCTTAAAAGGTATATTCAAATTTCAACTATTTCTTTATTAAAAATTATTCACCGAAATAATTAAATATTTAATTCATTATTAAGATTGGCAAGTGTTCAAGAACAAAGATTACCGTGTGCCGAACCACCTGCAGAAGAAACACCACGATCAGCCGATACACAAACTGCAAACAAGGTACAATTTTAATTTTAAATTTCTGTACATTATCTCACACGTAAACTATAAATTATTTTTATTTAAACTTGTAGTTTTGATGTAGTCCGTTGTTTTATCATTTAATTTAATTTCATTTACAAACAAAAAAAAAACATTTATTTTAAGTAAAAATGAAAAAATAATTAAACACAGTAATAACATTTGTTTTATATATATATGAAAAAATGATTAAAAAGTTGCTATATTTAAATTTGATGGCTAAATTAATTTATAATTTAAAAGAAACATTCGTGAAATTATCTTTGATTAAAAAAAAAAATGCTATTATATTAAACATTGGCAGTAATTAATATATAATTTGGCAGCTGAATTAGTTAATTGGTAATAATTATATAAAGTAGAAGATGGTTTTTGCTTTGGTTCTACATTCAGATGTTTTCTCTGAGATAAATAAAATAATAATAGAAAAAAAAATTAAAAAGAGAAAATATTCACCAAAAAGCCATCTTCTACTTACATTTTTATTTTTTTTATCATTTTTAAGTTTTGATGTTGATTTATTATTTATCGTTTAACTCTATTTAAATATTATTTATGCATGCACATTAATATCATTGACAATCATAATGATGTCTTTTCAATACAATCGAGCAACATCACATATCAATTAAACATCATTTGAAAACAAAAAAAAAAAAAATATTAAAAATAATCATGATTTGAAAAAGAGACAAGCCAAACGGTTTAAAACCAAACCATTAATTCGAATAAAGAAACTAATTCACAACATTTCCAATGATCTTCAGGGGGTTTTAGAGAAATAAAAAACAAATTTATTATTTAAACATTCATTTGAAGATTTTTCATTCATTCACGATATCACCAATTCTACCATTTCCACCTCCCAATACCAGAAAATTCTTTTTAGAGGAAAATTTCAATGAATCCCTGCTCGTTGTGTGTTTGATTTTATTTATTTATTTTCAAATTCATTCTCAATAAATAAACGATTTATGTTTTGATATTTTTTCTTTCATTAGTTCTATTTTTAATTTACGTTTTCATATTATTAAATGTTTGATGTTAATAAAAATACTTTATAACTTTATAATAAAATAATTAAAAAAAAACACAATAAAGAAGAATAACTAAATGAATAAAAAATTACTTAAGAATTTAGAGACTATTTAAAAATGTTATGACATAAATTCAAATAATAAATCATTTCTACAAAATAAAAAAAAAAAAAAAAAACTAATATAAAAATGAAAACAAAATAACAATAAATGAACTGATTGAAACATCGACATTTAAATTTGTATGTTATTTTTGTAGTTCAACTGGCGATGGAGTTCTAACTTCAAAGAGGCAATAACCGAGTAATTTCATTTTCCAATTGAAATTTTTTATTTTCTTTAAACTTTTCATTTATTTCTGTGACTTGTTTTTTTTTTATATTAAAATAAATATTAATAAACGATAGTATATATAATTTAATATATACATAAATCACATTACATTTTACATATTTATATATTTTAATAATAATAAAAAGAATTAACCATTTCATTTTTATATTGTTATTAAATATATATAATAATTTGATTGGAAACGTTATCTATTTTAATTTTTTTTATTATTTTATTTTTTACGTTTACTTTTTACATTTAGAGATTGAATTGATATTAAAAAATATATATATTTTTATATATCTTTATTTGTTATCAAGACTTTCGTGGTTCTGAAATTGATTTTATATAAAAAAAAAAAAAAAAAATTTGAAGCGGAAATTGTTGTGTGAGTGAATTAATGCAATAAATAAAGCAGTATTTTATTATTGGTTATTATTTTTATTGAAAGAAAATATACAATCTGTCGTATTGTTATTGTCGTTTGGTTACTAATGTTATAAAGTTGTACTTAATGATATAATCCACTCACAATGTGTTCATATTGTATCATCACTATGTACTTTGCGCATAAATTTTATGGCAAAAACTGTAATATCGCCATTGGTTTTTATTAATGCAGGAAATTTTACCATTAGATTTTTGATAAAACTTCGTTTATCGAACTCAATGGAAGTAAATTCATTACAATATTTACCATTAATTTTTTGCAAAATTTTTTACATGCAGTATGTTATTACTGCAATCTAGAGTTAATACAGACACAAATGTTAAAGTAATGGATTATGAAAAAATGTAATGCCGAATTAAAAGTTTTGTTTTGGAAAGAAGCATACTACAATGATAATTACCTACCTTACAAAATTATTCTAAGTTCATCTGATTAAAAAAAAATAAAAAAAAATATTACCATTTCTTTATTTCTATTTCCTATTCTTTTTTGTTGCTTTTAATTTTTAACCAGTTGTTGTAGTATTAAATTTGAAATGAATTAATTTTATCCAAAATTTAACATTAAATTTTATTTTATTTTAGTTAATTGTAGACGTAATATCTTCTATATCATCTAATAATTCGATCATTCTCTTACTTGCTTTTAGAAAGTACTTTTATTAATTTAGATAAATAATAAAACAAAAAGCAAACAAACGAATTTTGAACAAAAAAAAACAATTAGAAAAAAAAAACAGTGGTTTCACACACGCCAACAATTTCCAAATAATTTTAATTTTGCATTTTCAAACAATTGGACACTTTAATTTTATTTTCAAAGAATCGCTTGTTTTTTTTTCTAGAAAAAAAAGAGTTTGAACCAGCAAACAAACCTGTTTATATGTTATGATTTTATTTCATTTACTTTTTTTTTTTTTTTGATTAATTTCAGATGAATGAAATCTTTACAAGAATTTTATGTTTTATTTTAATTTTTTTAAAAAATTTGTCATTGATTCACAAATGCTATAATTTTAAATCGATTTATTTATGTTTTCTCAAGTGTATCATTTCAATATTATTATTGTCACTTAATTATAATATAGAGCATACAGTGTCAGTGTGGAATGAACTCAAAATGCTAATATTAATTTTTGGTTTTTGTTCTTTCTAAATTTCATATTTGAATTTTAATTTTCTGAAAATATTTTAAATATATTATTTTTGTTAAATTTGTGTTAGATGGATGATTGATGATGCCTCTAATTCGTAATTAATTTATATGAAGGAATGAATGTGGATACATTTTAGGCAGCTTAAAAGAATTCGTTCACTTTGTTAAAAAAAATAATTATAAAAGTTTCAAACAAATGTACTAATTTCGATAATAAGAAAAAAGAAGAGAAAAAATGGAACTTATAATTTAAGCTGACTAAAAATATATATCACTTTTACTGTTTAGAGAATAAAATAAGTATGATATGTATAACTGTTAATGAAACCACCTCACCACCCCTTATAGTAAGGTACATTGGAAATGATTTTGTTAAATTTCAATATATTTAATAAAACTGTACTTTTCTTTGATCTGTATGCAATAATAAAGAGAAAATCAAACTGAATAGAAACTCTAAACAATTATCATGGAATATAGGAGAAAAACAAATTTATTTAGTTTATATTTTAAATCACCCAAAAGTAATAATATTATTTGCTAAATTAAGCATCATTTAATTTGATTATATGCTTCATCTGTGTGAAAATGCTTAATTTATGTTATTATTTTTTTTTTGGTTCTTCTTTGGTTTAATTTTATTAGAAATTTAATTTATGTTGTTTGATTTCCCTATTTTTATCATTAACAAATAAATTACGAGATACATTTGTGCCATTAATCATGGTTTGTATTTTTTGATTTGAAATTATCTAAGATATATATATTTTTATAGTAGTTTTTTGAAAGTAATCTATAATAATATTTTGATTGGACCTTACTATATGGATGATGGGAACTGAGCGTAATATATTTTATTTTTATTTTTATTTTTTTTTGTATACAAGTAGATCAATAAACATTTTACTTCTATTTAATTTTTCAGTTAATATGCATCTTTATATTATTGCATGAGTTTGAACACAATTAGATTCATGGCTTTTTAGGTACGCTTATATGCCATTTTAGTTAAATTAAATTGTAATTTATTAGAGATCATAGAAATTAATTTATATTTAAGTTTAACATCTTATGGTAATTAAATTTTTAAATTCATGTTGAGCGTATTTTATAGTATATAGCTTAAACTATTTAATTTTGATATAAATTTTGACGTACTATTAATTGCATGATTTTCTCAAGGAAATTCTTTGTAATTATCATTTTTAATAGTATAATATAGTAAATTTAATAAATTTCTTCACTTTTCGTAGTATTAATAAAAGAATATATTTTTTATTTATAATAATCACAGCCAGTCCCAAGTCCCAGGTTGGGGCCGATCGCTATCAGCGGGGGAATCGCACCCGAAAACGCACTCGATGCTCTGCTAGATGAACTACAAACGTTTGCGAAACCAACAATGGGAAATTCAGAGGTACCAAACATTTCTTAAACAATAAAATTAAAATAAAAGCTAAACTAAACTAAAAAAAAAAAACAAATCTAAATAAAAACAATCGATTTTTAAATCATCACAATAATCTTCAAACCAACACACTAATTATATGCAACAAAACCTTATTCTAAATTGGATTTTTTAGCCACGTCTCGATGATTCAACATCCGACGATAGTTCGCAAACATTACAAACAACTACGGTCACCACTCAAATGTCGCAAACAAATCTTTATCCCACAGATCCATTAAATCCTACAAATAATGTTGGTTTAAGACGTCTTCATTCATATCCAAGTGGTTCGGATACAGATACTAGTCCACCCCAACAATTACGCCCTTCTGGTAAGCCACCGGTACCCGAACGTAATGCCGATTTACTATCGAAAGTTGGTAATAAACGTATTCCGCCACCACCACCTCCACGTACTAGTTCTAGAAGTCCCTTAGCCAGTCCAACTAGTCCAAATATACCAATAAGAATGCCTTCTGTTTGCGAATCAGAACAAAATAATGGTGATGGTGGTAATTCAAGTGGCGGTGAATCAACTAATTCACAAGATCATGCACAACGACAACTGGCACTAGAACTTCGACACCAAGAATTATTAAAAAAGCAAAAACAACTACAAGAACAATATGCCCGTTTACAGCAAATCAGTAAAAATAGTACACTACCAAGCAATGATATAATGCAATTAAAGAAAACTGGCAGTGAATCGAATTTACCACAAAAAATGGGACTCAATATGGCAGTTAGTGGTTCAATGAAAAATTTAAATGTTGATGTGACAATTGTTGAGGCCCAGAAGAACGAAAAAAATTCACATGATTTGAATGTAGCAATTGCACCAACAACAACTACAAAACAAGTTTACGAAACCGATATACTATAGCGTCAGGGTAAAAATTGGTCCGAAACAGATATTGATGGACTGTAAATGACAAAACATTTTTAGGTACATATCAAATTACTATTGATATGCACTTATATTTTTTGTTGTACAAAATTATAAATTTTTAATCGTGATATTTGCTATTCATTCAATGCCAAATGATTAAATTTAATTTTAATGGCAATTTACAATATTTATTAAGTAATTGCTAATATAAAATTTTCTTTATTCTCATTTAATTGTGTTTCTAATATCTCATTCACATTTTAAATTAGAAAAATTCAATTTACATCACAATTCAGTACTTAATTACAAAAAAAAAAATCTTTAGATATTTATATTGTCAAACATAATCACTGCAGTTTTTCACACACATTTTCTTATATCGAGATATATTGAAGTATATTTACAAAAATCATAATAAAAGTTGAAAATGAACATAACTTGCGAAAACTTTAATAATAAAAAGTAAAAAACTATTAAAAGAAGAATTATATTAAAAAAAAAAAAAATATTTAGAAATATGACACATTTGTTGCTTAGAAAACTCGCAAACAGTATCGATATAAAAATGCATTAAATTTAAATAAATTTCTCCAGAGATGAGAAAATATTAATTTTTTTTTACTTAAAATAACAAAAATCCAATCAAACCACAAAAAATAATCAACATTTATATACAATATTCACAATTTATGAATTGAATTTAACTAAATTAACCAAATAGTGCCAATTTTTCAATGATTTTTATATTAAATATATTCACAAATAGTTCATTATTTGTAGTTATGTTTATTTGTAGTATTTGTAAAATGATTTTTTTTTGTGAAAAGTTAACTAAAAATTCAAAAATAAAATACACAAATTAACATCGAAATGATTTAGTTAAATTCTAAGATTGTGTTTTAACCATTTTTTAAATAGCAATTTTTATAAAAAAATCTTTAAATATTATACACAAAAACAATGTATTTAGTTTAATTTCAATACAAACAAATATTCGAAATAAGATAATTGATATTGAATTCTAATTAGATTTATTATTATATAAAAATGAAATCCAGTGAAGAAAAAAAAAATAGTTTTAATTATTTGTATTAAATATTAATATATATAAAGAAACAGACTTAAAACCGAACAAAAATCATAACAAAAAAAAAAAAAAAAACTATGTACTTATGCAACATTTATATTTAACTGAAAACAATATCTTAATATTTATTTAGATCTATAGCAAAAATTCATTATTATAAATTAAATACATAATTATTAACTTATAAAAAAAACTATAAATATATAACGTAATATTTAATCAATGAAAAATCAAATAATTAGTAAATATAAAATAAATCTAAAAAAAATAATGCAATATTAAATATGCGCCTACCAAATAAATAGCAAATGAACATTTAAACAATATAGAAAATTAATAATGCCAAGTTAACATAATATGTTGTCATTCACATTTAAAGAAAAAACATTTAAAGAGAAGCACATAATGCAGATGAACCACTAACTTATATTATATAAAAAATTAAAGATTCTACATTGGAATACATATTAAATTTAGAGGCAATGAAACGGGGTGACTTGTGTCAATTCAAATATATTATCACAACCACTTATTTCTCTATCATTTTTCTAATTAAATTTTTAATGAATTTTCCGTCACTTGAACGGTTTTCAAAACGCTTTTCTTCGACAACACAAATATGATAAATTATCGTTAAAACAAAACAATGAATAATTTATGGTCATTTATGCTCTTGATTGGCGGGATGCTATTCGGTATTAAAATCGCTGAAGTGATAGTAAAATTAAAAGTTTTTTTTTGTTGTTTTGAAATGGTAAATTTCAAAAGCAATATCGCATAATTCACAAAGAATTATAATTCTTTGACAGTCAGTTTTCACTTAACTGCTTTCTATATTCTATTTTTCTTATCCATAAAATTATAAACTCGCTGAAAAATGTACTTATTTCATAATTCGTCTTATCTTTTATTTTCTTCCCACATTGATTTTAGCCACGGAAAACTTTGTATATAGAAAATTTTAAATATAAATTAATAATGTTTTGTATATACTTTATAAGCACGGCACGAAATCCAAAAACTTTTATCCATTATTTATATGCCAATGATTCATTAATTATCTAAATTAATTATAGAATCATAAATATGTAAATAATTATTATTGTATAAAATATAGTTTTGATTTAAAAATAAAATATAAATTTAACTTATTTAATTCTATTTATTTATTTAATTATTCCAATAAAATGCAATTTATGTATAAATCATTAATTATAAATTTTATTCATAGTTATATTCGAACGAGTAAAATTTCAAATAATTCAAGCTCAAATACATAAATTAGAAGAAATCATAAAATACACAACATTAAAAAAAAAAAAAATATTAGAGATATGTCTGTTAGTAAATGAGTCAATCTAAATAAAAGCAAAAACTATGATTATGAAATTATTTAAAATTAAAAGAAACAAAAATCTATTACCAAAATTAAATATTGTTATAAAAAATTAATTTAAAAAAATAAAAGAAAAGTTTTTTAAGAATTATTTTCACCGTATATTTTATAAAAAAAAAAAATTAATATCTAACATTAATTCTGAAAAGCAAGAGAACACTTTTAAGATCTATAATATTTTTAAAACAAATCGAAATTTTATTGTTTTTTTTTTGTATTTGTTTGATATATTTGAACATAAGAGATATAAAAAAAAAATATTATTATTATATATATATATTGAAAATATTTATATATAAAATTACCATTATGAATTAATTACAATAATAATTATAGAATTATTATAATATATTTAAATTAATTATATTATGTATTCATAAAATAATTATTATATCATTATATTGTATTTTATGCACGTTTACTGCCAAAATACAAAGAAATAGACAGAAAAACCATTTGTGTTAAAAAATAAATAAATAAAATTTGTTTTATTTTGATTCCACATATGCTGATTATTCATACCAATTACATTAATGAATTATTATTATAGGTAAGACTTTGTCTTTGTGTATCTCATTTAATTATTTAAGCTTATCTGATCATAGTGACCTGAATGACAAATTTGTTGGTTTTCATTGACGATGAAGTAGTAAATAGCTGGAAGTATTGAGAAATCAATTCAGCCAAAGGAATAGCTTGATTTGAAATCAAAATTGACGATTTTTACTTCATTTTTTTTGAAAAAAAAAAAATATTAAATAGTTATTGGTTTTGCAATTTTTTTTTTTTCGTGCGTGCACTTTTGGAAGGTGTAATCCATTGACAGCTTTTCTGGTACTTGCTCTACAAATCATAAGTTATTAAGAAAATCACAATATTTTTTTTAATTTTTAGAAGCTACCAAACCTATGAAACTTTTACCCAAAAGCGTATAACTAATGCTTACGAGCTATTCTTTGGGCTGAAATAATTTCCAACCCATTTAGCACATAATAAAATTGCCATATAAAAATATAAATTCATACAAAAATGTTAATTTATTACGTTTTTTGAAGATTAGAACACAATACAAAAGTTTGTCACTTTATTTATTTATTTCTAATTTTTTGTGCTAATTATCTCAATATATATGATATAGAAGGATTCATCACGAATTGTTAAATCTTTTTGCATCAATAGATTAAAGATGAAAATAATGATTGAATGTATGATTCATGTGCGGTTTCATATAGAAGTACTCTTTAATTAAAATAATTAAAGGTTTAGGATTAAACATTTATTCTTTGAATGGGATTAAAATTAAAATTTACCTTTCCAATATATGTTTGTTCAAATGATTTAAAAGTTATTCACCTAAGAAACGATTTATAAGTATGTACGAGTATTATCATTATATTATATTATTATTATATGTGTTATTAAATTAATCATTTTCCACAATTAAGCTTAAATTCTGACATTAAATAATAAGAATAGTATAAATATTATAATTATAAAAAGATCAAATAGAATAATTCTATCTCATTTATTGTTAAAACTCAAAACTGGTAATTGATCATTGCACACAAATCAAACGAAATAAAAAAAAAACTTTTTTTTTTAATAAAAAAAATTCTTGTGATTTATTAATAAAATAGTAAAATGATTTTATTTATAAAATTAAAACTTTTATATAAAATCGAACTCCGTTTATAAATTTTATAACTATAGTAGCTGCTAGATAGGTGCGTATAATGTTGGTTATATAAT